>PITA01010291.1:14937-51938 GCA_004023965.1 Spilogale gracilis
GGAGGGAGAGAAACTGTAAGAGACTCTTAATTTCAGGAAACAAACTGAGGGTTGCTGGGGGTTGGGGGGGGATGGACACTGGGGAGGGTATGTGCTATGGTGAATGCTGTGAATTGTGTAAGACTGATGATAGCACAGACCTGTACCCCTGAAGCAAATATTATATATTAATAAAAAAATTCTAAATATTTCCAAATACTAAAATATAATAGAAAAAGAGTCTAAGCAGATGTGTATTTAAGTCAGAGATTGCCCAGTCTTTGAGCTCTTAGGCCTCTTTGCCTAACCTGCAAACCATTTCAGTTACATGAATATTTCTGCTCATCCTAAAGATCTCCTTTTTAAGTAAGTCTACCACCTTCCTTAGGATGCTCTCTAGTGCTTATGACCCTGAAGATAAAAATGTCCTTTCACCACAGATTTTAACAGAAATATTCTCTGCTTTTAGCCCCATCAAGCATCCCACCGTGTTTGTACTACAGCAGACAGTGTAGTGTGGGGACTCTTTACCTTCAAGGTCTTTTTCTAGTGAGTTATGCCAAACTAATCTCTTTTTGGCATGAGTTATTTGGGCTTTGCCCCGAGCTTACGCTATACTAATAATCTCAACTGTTTTTCATAAGATGATCTTTCAAATGTTATCAAGTCACTTTAACTTTTCTTCCTCTGGGTTATAAATACTAAAATAAACACAAAAGAATTTGGTTTACATACTCAGTTTTTCCTAGAAGTCACCAAGGAAGATACTGGATAAAGCAGACCCCTCAGGCCATACCATACTTATAGAGAGCCCAGGAGCTCCACTCCTGGAGTTCATGCTAAGTCTTTTTTAACTATCTATATGCACCAAAAAAAAAAAAAGTATATATATGTATATATATATACACACTTTAATTTTTTTAATGTGAGAGGACTTTTGATATATTCGCAGGTCATACAACCACTATGACTACCTAATTCCACAATATTTATCAACCCAAAAGAAACCCCTTATCCATAAACAATCACTCCCCCTCTCCTCAGCTCTTAGCAATCACTAATCTACTTTCTGTCTGTATGGATTTGCCTGTTCTGGACATTTCATATAACGGAATTATATGTGATCTGAATCCTTCCATGTCTGGATTCCTTCACTCCACATGTTTTCAAGGTTCATTCACCCTGTGGCATGTATCAGTACTCTATTCCTTCTTTATGGCTGAACAACCCCTTGTAAGATACACCACATTTGGTTTATACATTCATCAGACGAGAGACATTTTCCTTGTTCCCACTTTTGGCTTGTTATGAATAATGCTGCTAAGAACATTTGTATACAAGTTTTTGCACGAACATATTTTCAGTTCTCTTGGCTATATACCTAGAAGTGGAAACGCTGCATCCCGTGGCCACTAGGTTTAACTCGTGGAGGACTTCAGGTGATCGCTTAACGTGATCCAGTCTAGCCAGATGGCAGTCACTGGTTCATCCAATAAAAATGTTATTTCTGTCAATATTAAATGGCTTTCCTTAAACAACCAGGAGTAAGAGCCATGATTTTCCCAATAACTGTGTGGCCTGCCACTCTAACAGGAAAGGAAACTAGACTTATCAGACAAGAGTGGTCCTAGTAGTTCAGACGCTCCTGGCTGCCTTCTAGTGGAAGTTCTGGAACCAGGGGAGATCTATCTGAGAACATGATGGTGAGGAGGGTGGGTTGCCAGGGACCATGACAATGTAGGACAGCTGGTTACAGACAGAGCCTCTTGGACAGCTTTTAGTTCAATGGTTATGACCTAGGTACCTACAGGCTCAAACTCTAGTTGTTTCTTGTACACTGAGAGACTAAGTAACTAGATCAGCACCTGGCAAGCTTGACCACCCAGGAGACTAGTGTAGCCAGACACTCAATTTTTTTTTTAACAATCTGCCAGCTAAGAATTATTTTCACATTTTTAAATGTCACATTTTTAACAGTTACGTAAGAACCTATATGTGACATCCTCACAATTATGAATGTTGGCTCATCAAAACTGTCCTATTTACTATCAGATCCTTTAAGAGAAAGGTTACAGACCCTTGCTGTAGCTGATACTCATGCAAATTAAATTCTCTTAAGACCAATGAATAAAGCATAGCACCACTATTAATCTGTCACTAGCCAGTAAACAGTGAACGCCCAACACAGGACGTCAAGCAACCTGGGAAGTGACTCAGAAGGATGGTAAAGCACAGAACGAAAATAGGAAAAGCAATAAGTATGAGCACAGTGGTAAGGGATGGTATGTCAGGTCATCAAAACTCTGGGAAATTCTAATAAAATGTTCATTCTTTGCTGTGGAGAAGACCTCCCTAGCAACATGATAGTTTGTTTCTCCTACTATCTACTTTGCTTTATCTAGAGAGTGCTAGACATAACATTAACACACTTTGTTTTACTTGACCCCATCACACCCTGCCCCCACCACTGTCATCATTTTCCTGCTTCTTCTGACCATTTCTCTCTTGGCTTCCTGGGTGTTGAGAGCAAATCCTTATTCACTTGGGCTTGTAGGGCTATGGCTCCCTTATTCCAAGGTGATTCATTTACGCGATGCTTAGAGCTCTAGGCAAGCATTGTCAGTGCTGTTTGCATGATACTATTAAACCCACATTCATTACAGTAAACCACCTTTTTTATCCCAATTCAACAGGGAAACCATCACTTGTCTTTTGCCAACCTCAATGTTTTCTTTAGTCGCCAAAGCTTCCCAAAAGTAACGACAGTGGACGCTGGTCACTAAGTCTCTTTCCAAGACACATTATCCCTACTTGCTGGTAAGATCTTCTGTTTTTCTCATGAGTCAGGATGATCTTCTCCTAAAACTGGACCTTATAATTATTCAGCAAAATGAGAGGTTCATCTGTTTACATTTGATTTCTTCTATAAAGATGAAATTAAAGACAATAAAGGTCCCTGCTTTTCCTCAGACTTCGTTCACTAACTTTCTCTTTCTTCTGTTACATGTCAGGCTTCCTTGGGGGCTCCTTCTACTTAAGGTGAAGACATTACTTTTAGGTTCTTGGTATTACTCATTCCTCTTTTCTAGTTTTAATCTTTCTATTGTTGTTCTCATTCAATTTTGCTATTTCCGTATCCTCATGGTCCTGCCAAATTACCTCTTTCTAAAACTTTCCCATTAGCCTTCCAGCTCTCAACAGAATTCTGGGCTCAGCAAAAAAAATAGCCACATCTCCTTTCCTGGCCTTTTTATATGCCTATTTCAATTAGTTCCTGGACACTTTTTTTTTTCGTTTGAACAGCCACTAAACTTCTGGAGAGTTTTAATCAAAGAACCCCATCACTGTGATTATGTGTTAGTCTGAATTACTTAACTAGCTCCCTGCTAAGGAAAAACTACATTTAAACAAAATGGGTGAGAAATTTATGGACAATACAGATAAACTTCTCTTCCTATTTTTCTAAAACATAATTTCATCTTCCAGAAGACCCTTCAACAAAGGACTGAGAGTTTAAAATACACATACATCGTGGGACCAGTCATTCCAATATCAAATCATCGACAAACCAAAACTAGCCTCATCTCTAGTCCTATTCCAGTGATTCTCAGACCACCTTTTCCTGATGTTTCCATATAGTTCAAAATTCTCTTCCTTACCACACCCACAGTATGATTATAAGCTTCCAAAAGCTCTCCTCCCATCACATTCTAATTCTGAAATTCTTCTACAAAATCCCCGATCTATATAAAAACCCAAGGAAATAATAAGTACCTCTTTGGGGTTATGTTTTTCAATTAAGATTAGAAAAATATTATTTACTCAGGGATATTCACAAAGAACAAGTTATGAAGCACTTATACCAAAGGATCTTTAAAAACAAGATGGACACCTCAATTGTTCTGCAAATAACTGGGAAGTATCTTGCCTAAAGGACATGGAGATAATATATAGGATTTCTCCATTCTTCGCTCTTGAAAATCCCCAGAGCTTGCTGTCCTCATGGGCCCAATCAACCTCACCAAACTACTATTGCTCTGGTAAATCCAGCCTCAGGTCACTGAGCAGAATTTTCTCAAAAGATGAAAAATGCAATGTGCAAACCTTACATGAGATATTTTTTTTTGTTAAGTCACCAATTTTTTTAAGATTTTATTTATTTTTTTAAGATTTTATTTATTTATTAAGTCACCAATTCTAAAGGAAGAGTCAATCACTCTAGAATGGTGACCAACTCAGGGAGGTGGGCCTAGGTCCAGGGAATCAAACCCACGTAGAGGCAGACTTCTGAAGGGCCCACCAGTAGTAAATACTCCATCTCAGCTATTTGCACTCTTTTTGGTGGTGAAAAACACTACTTTTCAACCAAACAACTGGCATTCTCTTTCATTACTTGTGGCGCAGGCAATCAGTCAATGTGAGACAGAGCAGGAAGCTTCTGGAATGAGCATGTGCGTCTAGCTCTCGGCTCTGAACAGTGCGCCTCACTCCAGAGCGTTTCCTCCAGATGCTGCCCGCAGACACTCTGTAATACCTAAACCACAAATCATCACATTCCCCACCCTTTGAGCCAGGGCTTGTCCTTGAGCTTCCCACATAGTAAGATATTAACCAAGCTGGCCACTGATACAATACTCTTTACAAATTCAGACGGAAACCTGCCACGCCATCTGCTCCATGTGCTAAAGAGTGGAACTCGGGTCATAAAAATATCCACTGCAGGTGAACCTCAGAGTCATGCAGGGCATTTCAGACATTTCACAGGACACGAATCCAGGCTATTTTACTAAAGAAAATATTTTATCAATGTAAACATGTCAGGCATACAACTGTATCTAAAAGGAGACCAAGCGTGTCTCTGCAATGGAGGCATCTTGCAGAAATTACAGGCACGTCACTGCAGATTCTTTGCCAACATCCAAGGAAAGGAAACTACCTTTCCTCAAAATAAAGAAAATGGGCCGCTGTCTGGTTGTTTTGGGAAACAGGGTGGGTTTCTTGTGTTTGGGTTGCTTTTTGGTTTTTTTGGTTTCTTTTTTTAATGACTCTTCAGTGTCATCTGCTGTGACACATTAAAGCCATCTAAACCAAAGTATTTCCACACCAGGATACTGTAACTTAGAAAAATCATAGATTGGACGATACTCACACTGAAAAGGTGCCGAGACTTCACTCTGCCCGTATCTCAAAGGGAACGAACCTTCGGTGGACTGTTCTCCCGAAATCACCTTCTGGGCTGCAAAGTACTTGGGCTTGATCACATATTCCTGGGTCTGGCCATGATGAACCATCACATTCTGTGATGAAAGGGGTGTCACTCTGGGAAGAAACAAAGCCGGGATAGGGAAATTAATTATGGATTTTCAAAGCTAAGATGGGAAAAGTAAGAAATTAAACTTAGAAAGGAAATAGACTCCACACAAGTCTCAATTTTTCTTCAAATACTATAGTTGACCATTTATAATACAAGGAACTAACTGCTTACACTTAGAAAACCTTAACACAGGGCACCTGGGTGATTCAGTCAGTCAAGCATTCGACTCTTGGTTCAGTCTCAGGTCATGATCTGGGGGTTGTGAGACTAAGCTCTGCATTAGGCTCCACGCTCTGTCTCCCTCTCCCTCTCCCCTCTTCCGCACCCCCGGGCTCATGCACTCAATCTCTCTCTTTCTCTAAAATATATGAATCTTTAAAGGGAAGGAAGGAAAGAAGGAAGGAAGGGAATAAGGAAGGAAGGAAAGAGGGAAGGAAGGGAAGGAAAGAAGGAAGGAAGGAAGGGAGGGAGGGAGGGAGGAAGGAAGGAACCTTAACATAAAAAGGGACTCTGTTGGGGCGCCTGGGTGGCTCAGTTGGTTGGGTGACTGCCTTCAGCTCAGGTCATGATCCCGGAGACCCGGGATCGAGCCCCACATCAGGCTCCCTGCTCGGTGGGAAGCCTGCTTCTCCCTCTCTGACTCCCCCTGCTTGTATTCCCTCTCTGGCTATGTTTCTTGCTGTCAAATAAATAAAATCTTAACAAAAAAAAAAGGGGGGGGGACTCTGCCTATATAGTCAAGAATAGGCTAAACGAAGCACCTGTGGATTCTATCACAGGAGTCACTGCAAAGTTACCACAGTCTGTATGCACAGCACACAACATTTATATGTAAGAAAGACAATGACCTATACATGAGCAGGTACACAAATTTTAAAAGTGCATTTTATATATACTGATAAGTAGGCAGTATTGAAAATGCAAAGAAGGGAAAGGAAGAAGGAAAAACAGAAAGGGGACTATGCAAGATATCCCCAGGTTGACCAGTTATGCAAAATTAACTCAACAGTCAGAGCCTGAACAGTAAACGGTGGGACCTTCCTAATGATAGAAGGGAATATGGGCCAGCTCTGAGCCTCACCTTTCTAACCTGTACCATAGAACCTCTGTCATGCAGGGCACAGAAAAAATGCTCATAAAAAATCTGAACACAAAAACCTGAAAAAAAATTTTTTATTATCTTTTGAAATATAAGTATGATAAGGAAGAAACGTTCAACTTTTCTTAGTTAACATTTAAAAATATTGTGCTGTATCTCATAATAATTGAAACTGTACTATTCTGGTTAAATGTTTTATAAAGATTAGTTCCTAAGAATAATAACAATGGTAAGAATAACTAAGCATAGTCTCATTTCTTCAACATCACAAGTCAAGAACCCTGGTGACTCCGGAACATAATTATTGTGTGTTCACCCTCTGGCCCAACCATTCTCTATGGCAGTTCTCTTTTGTTCCATGTAATGGAAACTGTTCTTTTTCTAAGTAATTTTTTAAATTTTTAATTCCAGTATAGTTAACATACACTGTTATATTAATTCTGGGTATTTTATCCAAACAATACAAAAACACTAATTGAAAGAGATACACACACCCCTATGTTTATAGCAGCATTATCTACAATAGCCAAGATATGGAAACAGCGCAAGTGTCCATCGATAGATGAATGGATAAAGAAGATGTGGCAATATATACACAATGGAATATTATTTAGCATGTAAACTTTAAAGTAATAAGCCTTTGCCCAGATTTAATAATTCTCTGGGGAACAGAACTAAAATCATTAGCTAAGCAAGACTAATAACCAAACAATATAAAGAAGATACACCAACTAATTCCAGAACATGCTTAACTGTTATGAAAACCGCTGGAACAGAGAATTTTAACAGCAAACTGAGCCCGTGGAATCTCCAGTGTAACCCTGAATTTTATCGAATGTGACACATTAAAGCCACCTAACCAATCAAAATATTTCCAAACCACGACTCTTGAACTTGGGAAATGGTTGACTAGAATATAATCACATTGATAAGGTGCCCCAAAGCCCCAAAGATTGTCCCTAAAGAGGGACTCTCTAGGAGAGGAAGAAATGACACTGTGACAGGTATGAAAGGTCAAGTGTCAAGCCACCCGAAATACCACCACACAGTATCTCATCAGAATCAGGAACTGAATAAAGTCAGCCTATCTGATTGACTCTAACTAGAGCTAAAGAATGAGTTATTCTGTGGGACAAGGCGTTCATGAGAAATGAAGGAAGAGGCTGGGATGAAGAGTGCTCCCCCCTTAGCCAGTCATGGACCTCAATCCACCACTCTAAAGCTGAGAGGTGCAGGAAAGCGTAGGAAAATCCACCCTGGGACTGAGTTTTCCCAGACACAAGTCCATGGACGGGCACTCCCTCTATCACTAATGACTTAAATTACTAAAAGCCTAAGTAGGGCTTAATGCTGTAAACACTTTTGTTTTGATGATGTAAGTGTTGGTTTGAACTTTAAGTATGTTTGGTTGGGACTGAGTAGAAAGTGTAACAGCTGGACAGATCTGGTGATGAGTGATAAGAACCATGCATTTACTCCACCGCCTCATGAATACGGGAAGCCCTTCTCATCTCCGGGGCAACTCACCCCCCAGCTATGCTGTCATCCTGTCCCTATGTTGCCAACACCTGCTAGCAGAAGTACTACTTTTCACAAGATGACAGCATTCCAGCTCTGACCATGGCCGGGTAGGATGGACTCAGGGTGGGGTGGGGTGGGGTGGGAGGGGGAGTCCGCCTGCTAATCGAGGTCCTCCCTTCTTTCCCCTCCAAATCAAAGCAGTGAGAGGCACCGAGAAATGATCTGAAAGGTCATATATGGGCTCCTTTTCCTTACACCTTCCTGGAAAGTAATGAACAATTAAGTAAGATGGGCTTACCAGGTCTTGAACTTGAGTGACAACCTTCAGCCAGCACATTAGGGAAATGAGCAGTGAGTAAATGCCAGTAGAATGGTACTTAAGTCTTACTAGAGTAGAAGCATTCGCCAAGTGGCTAACACACTGCAGATACGTAAATGGCCCTTCCCCTTTCTCCTTTACCGTTACTTCTCCCCAAGGCAAGCGTGTCTCACGTGGGAACAGACTGAAGCCACTCTGCATGACAGCCCCACACAGAAAGAAACAAAGCCATGGATGGTGGTACCACCTGGGGCAAATGGAGGAAGCCATGCCATCACTCATTTCACAAATACATGATCTGCATCCTCTTCTCTCTTCCTCCCTTCACGGTTGGTGTTCACTTTTCCCTCTAAGGTCACCCTTCAGTTATTTCTACTCCAGACCACCTCTTTAACTCTTACAAATATATATCCTCTTTAACTCTTCTCTTTTACCGAAGTATTCAGGACTGATCTCTCTCCTTTCATTTCAATTGGGATTTTCTCCATTTTCCCCTCTTCCCGGGGTTGGGGGGTTAGGGATGCTTAACTATTAATCACTAGTGAACATTGGGTTTGTCAGAGATTTATAATTTTTTTTAAAAAAAGAGAACTAAAATTTGAGAAATTTTAGTTAAAATTAAGTTAAAATTTGAGAAAAGTTAAAAATGAACACTGTAGGACCTCTGGTTCAAAATGGTTTTTTGTTTGTTTGTTTGTTTGTGTTTGTTTTACATATCTATATATCTCACAGTCCTCCAAAAATGCCCTTAAAATTTTACGGAATAAAAAAAGATTTAAATCTAGAGTTGACACTTGGCTGTTACATAACAGTATAGCCACACATGTCATTAAAATATGGAAATATTCTGTTCTGATAAACAACTACTATCCCAAGGCCCTTAGTACCCCTCCCTGCCCCCTGCTCCCTGCACTGGGCCTCACAGAACCTACAGCCCTTCAGTCCTGTAAAGAAGGAGTTAACGCTTGGCCAAGCTGGATCTCTAGATCCCTGTTCCAGCATCCCCTCGGATTAGTCAATACCTGTACCACACAGGGCACTAAATATGGTTCGTTGTACCCATTAAAAAACACATAAGAGATATTTCAACAAATTTGTAAGATTCAAATTGGACTGAGAAATGTTCACTGTTGTAGCAGCATGGAGGAAGCCATGGCCTCAAAAATATTTTCTTAACTTCCTTTAGTTCAACCTGCCTGCAGTAAGAAGTCCATTTTATCTGGAGATCCAATTCATGTATACATGTGGGTCTGTGTTTTTATTTAACTAAAACAAGTGTTATGAAACAATATTTACCCTAGCATGTGGAGGACCCTTTGAGATTTTGTCCATGCATCTGTTTTCTAAGTGACAGTCCTGAACCACTACATTGATTTCATGACTTCATGACTCCCTAATGGGTTGCAACCAGTAGGCTTAAGGGCTCTGGTCAAGAATTACTCTGTGAGGGCACAGGCACAAAGGAGGTAATCTTCTCAGGGAAACATAGAGAGATTTTGGACCTGAAACCAAGTAAAGCAAAGGGTTATAAAAACGTAGGGCTGGGGCGCCTGGGTGGCTCAGTGGGTTAAAGCCTCTGCCTTCGGCTCAAGTCATGATCTCAGGGTCCTGGAATCAAGGCCCACATTGGGCTCTCTGCTCAGTGGGGAGCCTGCTTCCTCCTCTCTCTCTGCCTGCCTCTCTGCCTACTTGTGATCTCTCTCTCTCTCTCTCTCTCTCTCTCTTTCTCTCTCTCTCTCTCTGTCAAATTAATAAATAAAATCTTAAAAAAAAAAAGTAGGGCTGAACACTGGTTTCTTAACTAAAAATGTATATATAAAGACAGCTATCCTCCCCAACTCCCCAACTCTAACAAAAAGAACATCCAGAAGTCATATTTCTTGAGAAGTCTTCTTGAGAATCCCCTTTCTCGTGGGAGAGGAAGGCAAAATGAGAACTCTTCTCTAAAATAATGGAACTATGTTGTATAAACCACAAAACTTACTGCTCCCCACTCCCAGAGTAAGGCCTTTTCCTTCTGGATTCTGGAGTCCCCTAGTTCAAAGACTGGTCTCCCTTTTTCCCCCTAAAACGACACTTGCCAGGAGATCAGGAAGACCAGGAGCTCCAGGAGGATGATCCCAGGGAGAAAAGGAGTCACAAGAATGGAAAAGATAATTGCAATTTTGGAGACACTTCACTATATGGTATAAAATGCAACACCCTCCTTCAAGAAGCATACCTGAGAGCAAAGCACAGTCAGAGAGAAGCCCCAGCACTGAGCGGTACATCCATGGACAAAACACTGCAAATGCTGTCACCGTCAGAAACAACCAGGTTCCCAACTTTGGTGATATTAATGTATGGAATTAGCTAGAGAAGGTTGGAAGATTCTTGAAGAAGAGAAGGGGAGGAAGATTGGGAGAGCCACGGCCCTCACCTTATAAAACGCAAGGTCATAGATAAGAGTCATGTCCTTGACAGATGATGTTGACAGAAGAAAAAATAGAAGCATAATGTGTGACGGGGGTGTTCACAAGCTATGAAAATGAAATATGATTTTGAGAGAAAGGGTGAGGAGTGAGGTGAAGTAAATGAGCTAAATCTTCACCTCCTGTGGCAAGAAGTTAGACAGCGTCTAAAAGGAATAAAAGAAGAAATGGCTGGGTGGAGCCAACTACCAGAAGGATCAACAGGACTTGAGGATTAAATGCAGGACAGCTGGGAACAAAAGGAAAAGGACTCAGGTGACAATGAAGGTTTCAAGGCCAGTTGAATGGACAGGTATTTTTGTTGAGGGCCAACAGGAAAAGAAAGAGCAAAGCATGCTGAGTTATGGCAGACGAGAAGAAATGGTCAGTCTGTGAAGATGATAATGATGTTAGAGACAGAACATGGAGCAAGTCTCTGAGGGGCAATTAGGGAAAGCCTCCACGATGAGGAAAAGTGATGTTCTTTTTTTTTTTTTTTTTTTTTTTTTTAAAGATTTTATTTATTTATTTGACAGAGAGAAACACAGCGAGAGAGGGAACACAAGCAGAGGGACTGAGAGAGGGAGAAGCAGGCTTCCCGCCAAGCAGGGAGCCCGATGTGGGACTCGATCCCAGGTCTCTGGGATCATGACCCGAGCTGAAAGCAGTCGCTTCAACCAACTGAGCCACCCAGGCGCCCCAAAAGTGATGTTCTAAGAGGAGCCAAGTTCTTCGAAGGCAAAAATGTTTCAGAAAAAAAGAACACACAGAACCACACGGTCCGGAGGATATTCACACTAAGGATAGGGACATAAAGAGAAAATGGGGGGAAAATTAGGAGAAAAACAAGAATAATGTGGGTTCTGAAATAATAAATGGAAGAAAGTTCCTAGGAGGAAAGGACAGAGGACCACCTGCCACCTGCAGCAGAAAAAGCAGGGAATGAAATGAGGAAAGGCCACACCTGGATTGGGGAGGTCACTGGTACCGTCACAGTGTGTTTTCATCAGTGACAGGAGTGTCACGGCCACACGCTTGACAGGTGGTGTGCTGTGACACAGGGACAAGACAGACAAGGAAAAAGGCTGGAGCTTAGCGGTAAGGCTGGCCATCTGAAGACCTGAATCCGTGGAAACCTCTGTATCTTCATAAGCAGAGGGGAAACAATCGCATACAACTTCTTTCCTTAAAAGAAAGGATTAGTCAAACACTGTTTACACTGCTGCCTTCAGAGTGGCAATTGTTGGCACACGTATGGACTAAACTTTTCCATATTTCTACTAGATTCATTATTTGACCTGCGGAACGGGTGGGAGGATCTGGCAAAACACAAGCCCCTTTCCACTTAAGGAAAGAGCTGTGGACCTCACAGAAGGAAACCCCAACAGGCCATAAAATGTTTCCCACAGAAGGCCAGTCTAACACGATCCAAACCTTTCCCCTATGTGGAGCATAGTCAGGTTTATAATTCAGACTAAGAGAAACCAGAAGGGGAAGCAAACAGAGCTAGAGCAGGAAGCCACGAAGGGTCACCTCCAGACGTTCAGAGCCAGTTTCTCCTGACCAAATTCAAGCAATCTCGGGTTCCAAGTTGTTCAGAAGCATGGGTCCATGCTACCCGAGGGAAAGGGAGCACACTCAAGTGCATGAGATGCCATGCATCTGACGGAGGAAACAGAGTTCTCGAGGCTGATATGCAGAGGGAAGGACCAAGGAAAAACATACGGCTAAGACGAGGTCACAGGATATCATAACATACATGTGAAGGGAGACTAATTTTTGTGGTGAGCCCATTCATACAGGATTATCTTTCAGACCAAGAAAAGGATTAGGAGGTAAAAGGCTGTTGATCAAAGGGCTGCACAGACAGACAGACTGCTGGTAATAGGATAAGGGAGAGCTGGAGTCTGCCAGAACACACACAGTGCAAGTAAAATGAAACAAACGCAAAGTCTGGACAACAGAAGGAAGGAAAGGGTATCTGGAAAATCTAAGTGTAGGAGATAGACCAGTAGAGGATTGAGGAAATGAAAGAAGGTAGGTATTACAGAGGAGGGGGACGGAATGCTTGGAAATGAAGTAAACTGTGGTGGTCATCATTAATAAACATGGAACACACAACCAAGTACTTTGGGAACCAATTGTCTTTGGCAAGTCGTTCTTTCCTGGGAGTGATTTTGCCCCCAGGGGCATTTGGCAATATCAGAGACATTTTCAAATGTTACCATTCAGAGGAAAGGGGCTCAATCCCAATGGAGAGGAGCCAGAGAGCTACTGAATGTCCTACAATGTACAGGACAGTCCTCCACAAGAAGGAATTGTCTGGCCCCAAGTATCAGTAGGGCCAAAGCTGAAAAACCCTGTTCTCCACACATGCTACTATCACCAAACAATTTTAATAGACATGAGTGAAGAGCAAATGGCTTGTGGGAATGGCAATGAAAAGCTCTAGAGGAGATAAAAACTGCACAACCTTCTATGTATTTTGTAAGCCCCATGAGGCCAGGGACGTAGCCCTGGACTCAAGTTGCCTGGCAGGCAACCTGCAAGAGGGGCTAGCCTATCGCTGAAAATGGTATGGACTAGCGATTAAAACAAAACAAAACATTTATTAGAATCCCTTGCAGGAAGAGTACAACATAGAGCTGGAAAAAACTTTTTGTTAAACCACTTAGCATGGGAGGGGAGAGTGCCATGAAGGGACAGTAGAAAAAGAGTTGCCACACTGCCTTCTAAGGCTGGTGAGTCCCATTGACCATGCGTGTTTAGTTATGCCAAGAAGGTCACACGTGTTCTGGGCCTGGCATGACCTGTCAGGGTAACAGACAAGGCTGAGAGCTGCACCTACAATTTTCCACATCTGCCCTCTCTTCAAATGCTCTTCCACATCTTCTCTAAAGAAATGTCTAATCTGAGGTGTCTCACAACTGATATCTAAGAGGGAACCCGTGTCTTTGCACAGACCTATTTAGGAGCTACTCTTCTGAACATGACCGCTACGAGAAAACATCCCAGAAATTCTCAGCCCATCTAACCCAAGTTCCTAGAGGAGGGTAAAATATAATCACAGAGCTGTAATAAAGAGGAAACTTTAAGAAGCAAGAGGGGGAAAGGCCTCCTCTTGGAAAGTTTAATGAAATAATCCCCACTTCAGAAATAAAAAATGAAGTTGTCTGAAATTAAGTGCTTGGGGGGGGGGGGCGGGGGGTAGAAAAAAAGGAAATGGTCTAAATAACCCAATTAAAAGCCAGAGCTTCTCAGACTAGTTAGAAAGACCCAACTACTCAGCTGCCTACAACAAACCCACGTTCACTATAAGACAGACATGTTAAAAGCAAAAGAATGAGAAAAGAATTCACATGTTCGCATGAATCAGAATAAAGCTGGAGCAGCTCGGACTATGTTACTAGTAGGCAGAGTAGATTTCAGAGCAAAGAATATTACTAAGGATAAAAAGGATCATTTCATAAGGATAAAGGGTCAATTCATCAAGAGGACATAAGAATCCTAAACAGCTGTGCACTTGATAACAGAGCTTCAAAATATGTGAAGCAAAAACTGTTTTTTTTAAAAAAAAAAAAGCCATGAGAAACAGATAATTTTGTTTTAATTCCTGTTTCAGTACTCATTAAAAAAAAAATGACAGAAGAAGTACATCGGAAAATCAGTAAGGATATAAAAGACTTACTACTATCAACCAAGTTAACCTAATTGACATAGAATACTCCACCCAACAACAGCTGAGCACATTTTTCAAATGCTGCACACAGAGTATTTACCAACACAGATCATAATTTGAGCATATAAAAAGTGTCAGTAATTTTTTAAAGGACTTTAGTCATACAAACTATGTTCTCCAGCCATAATAAAATTAAATCAGAAATCATAACAGAAAGATCTCTGGAAAATCCTCTATATTTGTAAACTAAAAACCAAACTAAATTTGTGAACTTCAAAGCAACCAAAGGATTCACAGAATTAGAACAATCTTAAAATTTGTATAGAACTACAAGAAAAGCAAAGTTGGAGGCATCCCAATCCTGGACTTCAAGTTATATCACAAAGGTGTAGAGATCAAGACAGTATGGTACTGTCACAAAACAGACACAAAGATAAGGGATCAGAATATAAAACCCAGAAATAAACACACAACTGTATGGTGAATCAATCTTCAATAAAGCAGGAAAGAATATCCAAAGGAAAAAAGATGGTCTCTTCACCTTCAACAAATGGTGCTAGGAAAAAATGGACAGCAACATGCAGAAGAATGAAACTGGACCACTTTCTTATACCCCACACAAAAATAAATCCAAAAGGGATAAAAGACCTAAATGTGAGATGGAAAACTATCAAAACTATAGAGGAGAACACAGGCTGTAACCTCTTTGACATCAGCTGTAGCAACTGCTTACTAGACATGTCTCCTGAGGCAAAGGAAACAAAAACAAAAATAAACTACTGGGACTTCATCAAAACCAAAACCTTTTGCACAGAGAAGGAAACAATCGACAAAACTAAAAGGCAACCTACAGAGTGGGAGAAGATGTTTGGAAATGACATATCTGATAAAGGTTTAGTATCCAAAATCTAGAAAGAATTTATCAAACTCAATACCCAAAAAACAAATAATCCAGTTAAAAAATGGGCAGAAGACATGAACAGACATTTTCCAAAGAAGACATACCAATGGCTGATAGACACATGAAAAAATGCTCAATATCACTGATCATCAAGGAAATACAAATCAAAACTATAATGAGATATCACCTCACACCTACTAGAATGGCTCAAAATTAGCAACACAAGAAACAACAGGTATTGGTGAGGATGTAGAGAAAGGGGAACCCTCCTACACTGTTGGTGGGAATGCAAACTGGTGCAGCCACTCTGGAAAACAGTATGGAGGTTCCCCAAAAAGTTAAAAAATAGAATTACCCTAAGACCCAGCAATTGTGCCACTAGGTATTTACCTAAAGAATACAAAAATAGTAATTCAAAGGCATACGTGCACCCCAAAGTTTATATTATTTACAATAGCCAATAATTATGGAAGAGTCCAAATGTCCATCAATTGGTGTATGGATAAAGAAGATGTGGTGTATTTTGTATATATACACACACACAATAGAATGTATACATATAGCCACAGAAAAGATACATCATATATTATACGTCGACAGAAAAGAATGCAATTTTGTGGATTGGATAAAGAAGATACACATATTGGATTGGATAAAGATATACACATACATAAACACATATACATATATATGTTTGTATACACATACATATATAAACACACACACATATATATATCCACAGAAAAGAATGCAGTCTTGTCATTTGTAACAACTGGAATGGAGCTAGAGAGTATTATGCTAAGCAAAATCAGTCAGAAAAAGACAACTACGATATGGCTTTACTCATATGTGGAGTTTAAGAAATAAAACAACAGATCACAGAGGGAGAAAAGAGAGAGACAAACCAAGAAACAGATTCTTAACTATAGAGAACAAATTGATGTTTACCAGAGGGGTGGGGCATGGGGACTGAGTGACACAGGTGATGGGGATGAAGGAAGGCACCTGCTATAATGAGCAGGTGTTACATAGAAGTATCTCATTACTATGCTGTAAACCTGAAACCAGTATTACACTGTATGTTAACTATTTATAGAATGTAAATAAAAACTTTTAAAAAAAGATGAACAAGTCCTGGGAAATCTAATATATACCATACATATAACATGGTGGTTATAATTAATATTATGATATTTATTAGTTTAAATTTCTTAAGAAGATAGATTGCAAGTGTTCTCACCACAATAATTTGTGAAAAAATGCTAACTTGATTGTATAATTATTTCACAATGTGTATGCATATTAAGCCATCACATTATAGACCTTAAATATGTACGATTTTTGTCAACTGTACAAAAAATCCTAAGGTCAGGGCACCTGAGTGGCTCAGTCATTGGGTGTCTGCCTTCAAGCCACCATTAGGCTCCCTGCTCAGTGGGGAGCCTGCTTCTCCCTCTCCACTCTCCCTGCTTGTGTTCCCTCTCTCGCTGTCACTGTCAAATAAATAAATAAAATCTTCCCAAAAAAACCCACAAAAAACCCAAAGAATCAAAGAAGAAATCAAAGGAAAAACTCAAAATTAGAACTCAAAAATGAAAACACAACCTCTCTACATTTATGGGATGCTGATAAACCCTTATTGAGTAAAAGTGTAGGGCTAAATACCTGTATTAAGAAATGAAGCTCTCAAAATCAATGACCTCAGCTTCCAGAGAGAGAAACTAGAAAAAAATGAAACCCAAAATGGAGAGGAAATGAAATAAAAGTCAGGGCAGAAAGCAATGAAATACAGAAATAGAGAAAAATTACTAGATCCAAAAGCCATCTGAGATCAGTGAAGCTGATAAAACTAGCCAGACTGATTTAAAAAACAAAGAAAGACACAAATTCTCCCTATTGGAAATAGGAGGGGTGATGTCACTTACAGACCCAAAAGGTCAAAAGTCTAATAGAATAATTTGAAGAAGCCCCCATCAGCCAAAAATGAAACAATTTCAGCATTAGTAAGAAAAAGTAATGATGTGAAATATTTCATATGTGTTTAAATACATCCATTCATTTAAAAAGAAATCCTAAGTGGGGACGCCTAGGTGGCTCAGTTGGTTAATATCTGACTCTTGACAGGGTCATGAGTTCAAGCCCAAGTGTTTAAAAAACAAACAAACAAAAAAAAAGACAAAAAAATCCTAACTTACCTTTGGAAAATGCTAGATAATCAACTCATTTCAAAACTAGTTAATGAAAGGATAGAATCAAGCCTAGTATACCCTCATGTGATGGGTATTTTTGTACGTTAACTTGGAGGGTACTTTTGGATGAGATTTACAGGTAAGTTACTGTACCAGGTGAACAGCGGACCCTTCAATGTCGGTGAGTTGAAGGTCCCCCTGGTTAACAGCAAACTTTTAGCAGCAGACTATTTTTGGAATTTACCTGCACCACTGGTTCTCCTGGGTCTACACCAGCTGACCCACATCAAAGACCTGGACTCACCAGCCCCCATAATCACATAAGCCAATTCCCCATCAAAAATTCCCTTTAGGGGCGCCTGGGTGGCTCAGTTGGTTGGGCGACTGCTTTCAGCTCAGGTCATGATCCTGGAGACCTGGGATGGAGCCCCACATCGGGCTTCCTGCTCTGCGGGAAGCCTGCTTCTCCCTCTTTCAGTCCCTCTGCTTGTGTTCCCTCTCTAGCTGTATTTCTCTCTGTCAAATAAATAAATAAAGTCTTTAAAAAATAAATAAATAAATAAAAATAAATCCCTTTATACACACATACATACATACTTGCTGGTTCTGTTTTTCTGGAGAACTCTAACATGCCCCTACCTTCCCTATACAAACTGAACCCCAGCCAAATAATTAAGGAAAAAAACTGAAAAAGCAGCAGGATTAAAACACGACTGCTTGCAAAGCCCTTATAAAATGTAGGTGTTGATCATCAGTGGCTGCTAACATCACAAAAAGAGACAACATGTTTTCCTTGATGGAACAGCAGGACCCTACTTAGGAAGAAGACTACTCAAAAATCAAACTCAAATCTGACCAAGCCTCTAGATCTATACAGATTTACAGGAAATTCAGTGGGGCATAATACATGTTAGCACACAGGGGTACAATCAACAAAATCTATAGTTTCTGAAAGAAATGTCAAGTAAAAAGAGGAGAGATTAAAAGATTTGAGAAATATAAATCTTTTGCTATGGATGAACAAAGAGTGTTTTGATCCTGATGTGAACAAGTAGGAAGTATTTATGAAACTTTTCGGGACATTTAGATACCTGAAACTTTATTGATATTATTTGCTTTGGGTAGGCTAATAGTCTTGCAGCTACTTATTAAGGGATATAATCCTTTACAGATACATGCTAAAACATTTATAGATTAATTTCAAAATAATCAGAGGGAGGCAGAGAAGCAGACTGAGTATAAACAAAGTAACTAACTTTGAGTGGTTAAGCATTTTTAATACTATGTTCTCTGTTATTTTTGTTAAATTATTCTATAAGGGTTTACAAAATATAAATATCCTACAACAATTATCTTTTGTGATTTTTTTAACCTGTATCAAATCACACATTTACAAGTATTCTGAAAAGGAGAAAACACTATGAGTAAGATGGCAATATTACTCATTCACAGAAAGAAAAAAGAAGACCAATAAACAGTGAGGGGGAAAAAAGTATGAAATAGAAAATTCCAGCAATGCATATCCTCTTTTCTCCTATTGTTAATTATCAAAGCTACATGCTAATGAGACAGATATCCCATCTGCCAAGAATGAGGTAACTAACTATTCAATAGCCCTGAAAAACCCAGAAGACTAAAACCATCAAAACCTTGAAATGGATTGTTATTTCGCAAGTAATCATGGAAGGAAATATTGCTAATAACTGAAGTCCTTAGTTTTGTCAAAAATGAGCTGCCACTTTTGGTTACTTGGGACAATGTCCCTGAGCACAAACTAAAAAGGAATTGTAGTCATCTATTTATCTGAACTAAGAAAGGCCACAGGAAACCTAACTACATATAATCCAAAAAAAACTCCAAAATGTAAACAATAAGGCTTCTACCCTGTTGGGAACTACCAACTGTAAGGCTTTGTAATCAAATTTTCGAAACCAAATCCTGACTCTTCTACTTACTATGGGAAAGAAGGGGAGAATCACCTCAGTTTCCTCATTGTAATGTAAACGTAATAACAACCACCTCATGAAGTTTACATGAAGATGAACACAAAATGTGATTTTTTTTCCTCTGATGTGTGGAAATAACTAGCACAACATCTGATACACCCACAAGGGTGTTCGATTCTTTGTCTCTCCTCCACCAAGTAAGGAGGACACGACAAGAACATAATTTCACAATTATATTAGAGTTCATATTCAGAAATGACTCAAATGTACAGTTAAGAGAAAAGTAACAATTGTTTCAAAGTCTTATAAGTAACTTCAGGGGCGCCTGGGTGGCTCAGTTGGTTAAGGGACTGCCTTCGGCTCAGGTCATGATCCCGGAGACCCAGGATCGAGTCCCACATCGGGCTGCCTGCTCAGCAGGAAGCCTGCTTCTCCCTCTCTCACTCCCCCTGCTTGTGTTCCCTCTCTGGCTGTGTTTCTCTCTGTCAAATAAATAAAATCTTAAAAAAAAAAAAAAGTAACTTCAGATTTTTTTTTAAGACCGTGAGGTCAGAATTTATAGTCCCATTCAGCAACCTTAAGGTGAGCTGTTCATACTGATATGCTTACAAAGCAAAGCCCTCCATGTGCTTGGAAGAGTCAAGGAACCCAGCACCACAGCTGCTATGAAATACGGTCTGGCAGTTCTTCAAAAAAACTGAACACGGAATTACCGTATGATGCAGCAATTCCATTCCCAGGTATAAACCCCAAACAGCTGAAGGCAAGGACTCAAAAAGATAACTGTATACCAGTGTTCATTGCAGCATCATTCATAACAGTCAAAAAGGCATAAACAACCCAAGATATGCCCTTCATAGTTGAATGGATCGACAAACCCTGATACCACATACAATGGAAGATGATCCAACTCTACAAAGGACTGAAGTCCTGATACGTGCTATAGTGTGGATGGACCTGGAAAAACGTTATGCCAAGTGAAATTAGGCAGATGAAAAAGGACAAATTTTGTACGATTCCACTTTTATGAGGTACCTAAGAATAGGCAAATTTATAGACACAAAGTAGAATGAGTAGGGGTAAAGGAGGAGAGTTTTGTTTAATAGCTACAAAGTTTCTGGTTTGGGATGAGGAAAGTTTTGGAAATAGTGGTGATGGTTGTATGATGATGTGAATGTAATTAATGCTAATGAATCATACACTTAGAATGGTTAAAACGGCAAACTTTGTTATCTACGTTTACCACCTTTGGGGAAAATTTACATAATAAGGATCCCAGATCTATTAAAAAATATATATACCACTACAGTCAGGAAGGGAGAAGGCAGGTTTCTAAGCCCCTGACCTCCAGCCTCCAGTATTTCTGGTAATACAGCAACAAGACTTGTTGATCTCAGCAAATTCTAAGTCTGTTCTTGTTCTCTTTTTGCCAGTGATTTCATATGCCAATTCTACAGTAATGACCAGGAATATGGTTCACTCCCCTGTATTATCACTTCAATCTTTTTCCCTCCTGCTTTCTGACACTCTTCACTTGAGTAGCCACTCCTTGAACCCACTGAGATTTCGGCATCAGCAGCCCTAACACCCTACACTCTCCAATGACCCGCTTCTTCCAGCAGTGAAGGAACTGATATCCTGTTTGCCAGACATGGGAAATAACCTCGATCCACCTTCCTGGGAAGCTTTTCATACTGAATTGTGTTCATTCTCCAAATTCTTCCCCCAGCACTGCTATAGCTGTTATATTTACATGAATTTTTTTTAGTCAACTCTCCATCATGGACCCTGGTGGCAAAAAAAGAGACATTCGTGGTTTTTGGTTTAGGATGCTAACTTCATATACTCCCTCTCGTTACCTGTAAACGTGGAAAAATAGAACAGAGAGTGGGAACATGTCAAACAAAACTGTTCTTTCACTATTTTCCCCTTCTCAATTACCAACATAGTCCTTATTCTGAGCTCCTTGATGGACATCTAGAGAGTGTCAAGGACAGATACAGTGGGTACAAGGATCTAAGCGTTCACTTCTCCAGGGCAAGGCATTCACAGTGCTCAAGATGGAGGAAGGATCAGCAGCACTGAATCAGACTGGGTAGATTAAAATCATACTTCTTCCTGTGCCACTGAACCTGTGAGACAAGGGTGCGAGTCCTATCTCAGTTTCCTCATCCATAAAGCAGAGGGATCTATGAGACAACCTCTCTAGCCCCCCCCATCCCCTGCTCAGAAATTCAGTCATAAACACACCAACTCTAACTCCAAAACTTTCTCTCATCACATTAAGAAATATCTCATACAGAATGTATTTTTAATGTAATATACATTTAGGTATCAGTTCAAATAGAAAGAGACTTTCAATGTTATATTTCCCCATATTGAAGCTACATAAAAACGAAAATTCTTTCAATTTTTAAGGTGAATGCAATAAACTCTGTTTTCCCCAAATGGCCTTGTTTTTTTTTCTATTACAATTGCTGCTAAACTAGGTCACCTAAGTAATAAATATTGAAAACGTTTAACCAAATTCAAACATCTGTTTCAATCCTCTTTTAGGGCTTGATCCAGCTGAAACAAAATACCCACAGCCCTACAGGACCTGCAAGATCCATGCTGCTGGAAATGCTGGGCTTTTTCCTAAAACCAATATACCTGGTGGAAAAAAAAAAAAATGTGGCTATTTCAGTACATCTGGAGAACAATGAGCACAAAAGTACACAAGAAACAGCAAAATCCAACCAAGTAAATCAAGTCACCCTGGATCTTCCCATGCTAGAACAAAAGAACTCATAAGCTTCGGTTGGTAAGTATCCAACTGAAGGCCTGCCTTAGTAGATTTATTCAGAGAAGGTGACGAAGGAAGTGCCTCTCCAGCTCCCACTGACACGTGGAGAGTTTTGCTCTGAGAGTAGCTGTCCCGTGTTCCCCTGGAATTTCTAAGCCAATGACTCAAATTTGACTTTGGGGAAAATTATATTGAGTTTAAGAAATAGAAATGGTTTGCATATAAAAAGACACTTTTATAAAATTTATTAAATACAAGATGAGCAAAAGTATGTGCAAGGCACATAAGAAGTAACGTAGACACAGAGATCTCTTTTAAATTAATAACTGGTAGCCCAACAGGAACAACACAAAACTTCATAGGAAAATGGACAAGGGATATGAATGGGCATTGACTGAAGAGTAAATCTTTTTTTTTTTTTTTTGACTAGAGGAGAGGTGGGGAGGGGCAGAAGAGGAGAAGATCTTAAACAGGGTCCACACCCAGTGTAGAGCCTGACGCAGGGCTTGGTCTCACAACCCTGAGATCATAACCTGAGCTGAAATCAAGAGTTGGACCTTAACTGAGCCACCCAGGTGCTCTGAAGAGTAAATCTAAAACACTGTGACATCCCAACCACACCAGTGATACAAACTTAAAATTGCTTTTGATATTAAATTTGCTCAATTTTCCAAATTACCAAAATTTGGGGGGAAAAAAAAGAGAGATAGAACTGTTGACAGGAATATAAAGCAGGAAGAGGATACTCTGAGCATCACTGATAGAAATATGAATTTTAACAGAATCTGGAAATCAATCTAGAAAAATATAAATTCAAAATGAACATATCCATTGACATATTAATCACAGTCTTTATGATTCATTTAAAAGAAATAAAAATCTAGTATGTAAGGACATACTTAAAATGTTTACTGAATCACTATTTATAATAGCTAAAGAAAAAAAACACTAGAAACAAACTGCTCATTAGTTGAAACATTATCAAATAAATCAGAACACTGGTAACACAGAATATTATAACCATGAAAAGGAATTATATCCTTTCATATGTTATGGAAGAGTTTCTATGATCTCTTTTAAGTGAGAAGATCATGATTCAGAAACATTAATGCATTATTTCCCTATGGTTTATTAAACAATTTGAAAAAAGCCACACATGACTTTATGGGCTTAAGAAATACAGAAGACTGTCCTCCGGATTACTAGTCATTTGTGAAAGGGAAGGGGTACTGTTAAAGAGGGCATAAGTTTTAACATCAAAACCCCATCAGGCAGACTTTGATCACCTAGTTACTTACAGAGTCTACAGAATTATGAATCTGTAGAATCTATAGACATATAGATTAGCTCTGACTCTTGTGTCCACTCTCCTCTCCCCTCCTACACTCTCAGAGTCACCAACTTAAGAAAAAAAAAAAGTAACCCTCAGTCTGGGCACCTGGGTGGCTCAGTCCATCAAGCATCTGTCTTTTGGTTTCCGTTCAGATCGTGATCTCAGGGTTGTGAGATTGAGACCCATGTTGGGCTCCCAGCTGGGTACAAAATCTTCTTGGGATTCTTCCCCTTTTCTTCTCCCTGCCCCTCTGCACCCACCTCCTGGCTTGTGCACACACACACACACACACACACACACACACACACACACACACACTCTCTCTCAAATAAATAAATAAAATCTTTTTAAAAAAAGTAACTCTCAGAAGTTAAATATTTTTAAGTTTTTATTTAAATTCCTGTTAGTTACCATACACATAATATTAGTTTCATGTGTACAAAATAGGGATTCAACACTTCCTTAAAACACCCAGTGCTCATCACAAGTACAATCCAATAGATCAATGAAACCAGGAGCTAGTTCTTTGAAAAAAATTAAAATCTATTTTAATCTGCTCCTGACACTCGTTCTTGTCCTTTTAATATGTGATCAAACTATACCCACCATCACCATTTCCTTCTCTTTCTTAACCTGACTTTCATATTATCTTCTAAATTCCTGTTCCCAAACACTCCTGTGAGGGTGATCCTGTATATACATAACACTATTTTAAAAACTCTGAAAACTAAAAGCACCATAAAATTGTCATTGAAAATTCTCTCACGCTTTTAAGAATAAGCTTCATGGAATTCCTTACCTTTGAAATCTCTCCAATACTTGTGGTACATATAAAAATGTAAGACTTTAACTTATATATATATATATGAAATCCCCATGCTATTATACTTAGTTCCCATCTGGTGTCATTTCCCTCCAGCCAGAAGAACTTCCTTCAGACTTTTTTGATGGGTGCCGATTTACAGCAAATGGTCTCCATCTTCATTTTTCTGAAAATATCTTTATTTTGCCTTCATTTGTGAAGATTTTTCTTTGAACATAAAATTCCAAGTAGATAATTAGATTTTTCAGTACCTGAGAGATGTTCTACCATTTTATAATCTCCCTTGTTCCTGATGAAGAGTGACCCATCATTTATATCATTGTTCCACAGACATCTCTTTGTCTGCTTTCCAGATTATCTTTTATCTTTTCTTTTCAGCTGTTTTATGTTAAAGTGCCTTAGGTGTGGTTTTTGTTGTTGTTGTTGTTGTGTTTTTTTTTGTATTTACCTTGCTTGAGCCATTAGTTCCTCAAACCTCTTTCCTGCCACACGCTCTCTCTTCTTGCCTTCTGAGATTACAAATACATATGTATTAATTTATTTTATCCCAGTGGTACCAAGGCTTTCCATTTTTATCACTTTTCTCTTTTCTCCAGATGGGGTAATTTCCTTTCTTCCTTAATCTTTACACTACTTCTTCCACTTTTATGTTTTCTGTTTCTATTAAAATTCCCCATCTGTTGTTTCACTATGACACTTGAAGTTGAAAATATTTACAATAGCTGCTCCAAAAGTCCTAGTGCATGAATTCCAGCATTTCAGTCATCTTGGGGTTGTTTTCTACTGACTGCTTCTTCTCTTGACTGAGTCATATTTCTTTTTTTTTTTTCCCTCATGACTGGTATTATGGAAAGAATATTATGAACATTATGATGTAGAGACTATCTTCTTCTGCAGAATTTGGCCAGACAGTTACTTGGCTATATTCAAACTCCAAATTCTATTTCCCTGTGGTGTGCACTGGCTGGAACGACTCAGATCCTTCAGCTTTCCAGCTTTTGCATTTCACTGGAAACTGTAGCGTCTCCCCATGGATCAGCCAGGAATCTGGGAAGAGTTTATATACAGATGTTGGGGCTTCTCCTACTGTGACTCCCTCCTTTCCTGGAAGTGTCTCACTTTGCAGTCACTCTGGCAGTCACAAAACACCATTCATCTCCTAACTCGAGTTAGTAACTGCCACTTTCTGCTCTAGGTCTAGCCACCCTACTCTGCACAGACAGGGAATGCCATCAGGCAAAGAAAATACATAAATGTTTTTACCCAAATGCTATTCACTGCTTTTAAGAATCAACTCCTCTCCAATTTGTCTACTTTCAATTGCTCTCTGGTATCTTCAAATCATTGATATTCCATTTTGCTAAGAGTTTGTAAATGTTATCTACAGGAAGCTTAGTCTGACAAAACTCTATTACTACCACCAACCCCAGAATAAAAACCTTCCCCATCTCTATTTTAAAAATTTGCTTCTTTCAATCAAGATCACTAGCATTTTACATGGATATGCTTAGTTTTTTAAAAAAAGCACAGAATATATTTCCTACTAATTTTTAAGTAATCAGATTACCAAAGGAATAAAGAGCTTAGTTTTCAGTTTGTAAGCAAAGATTTGTAAGCAAAAATACTAGTGTATTAAAGCATAGGGTATAAATTTGGAAACAATCACATGCATGTTTACATTTGGTAATGGAATTATCTTTAAAGTGGAGGAAAAAATATGCCCTCTTAGAGAGAGGGACAGATGTTGTTTTTTCCCATTTGGGAGATAGCATTACCTTGCACATTCGCTCAGAAAACCATGAGGTTTATTATCATGTGCAATGCAACTCAGGAAAGCATCATGTTTGCTAAGGCCAGCAGGATTCATCACATTTCTGGCAACCGGGGAATCTATAAAATTTAACTCACTGAACAAAAAAATAACATCATTATGTGGTACTCACGGAGCACAACAAGCCAATTACAGTAAGTGGCTTTGTGTAATTCCCCAGACTGAATCTGCAATTCATGTGATAACGGTCTGGTATTCTACATTCTGCAAGAAGGCCAGTTAAAATTTCATTGATGAAAAGCAGTATTCAGACAGCTAAAAGAGACTTGGATACCATCTAGCCCAATCATGTCATACTGTAGATGGGGAGACTGAGGGCCGGAGGAATTAAGTAACATACTCAAAATCAAAAAATTAACTCAACAATAGCAGAAACAAGTCTACAGCCAACTGCTTACTGCAGTATCTTCCACTATTTGTCCTAGATCCAGAAAGAAAAAAAAAAGAGCAAAATAAGTTTTTTATATATTAAAGATACAGAAGGGAAAAAAAGATACAGAGGTAAAAAGTTTTAAGGGAATAACAAACAAAACCTCTAAATCTTTACTCTCCCATTGCTTGGTGAGATTAGGTATTTAGCCTTCTCATGCCTTTTCAGAATTCAAACAGCAAAATAAACTTACCCCAAAAGAGTTGTCTTACAGAAATATCAGCAAAAATAACTACATTTTTAAAAGCCATGGGGATGCCTGGGTGGCTCAGGTAACAATCCCAGGGTCCTGAGAGCAAGCCCCACGTAGGGCTCCCTTCTCAGCAGGGAGCCAACTTCTCCCCGCTCACTCTGCCTCTCCCCTGCTTGTCCTCACTTGCTCTCTATCAAATAAATAAATAAAATCTTTAAAAAAAAATAACTACAAATAGTTTGTAAACACGAATACCTGAAAAAACTCCTTTGCCAATTGTTGGTCAGTCTTACATCACTCATTCACTACCTCTTCTCGCCAGAAACCATTCATCCCATTAAAAACTCTTCCTACAGCTTTCAGTCCCACATTCAGCTACCCTCGTGGGATCTGGGAGATGCAAAGTTCTAAGTCCGCATTTCCACAAACAGCCAGCACTATCAGATCAGCAGGATGGTCATCGCTCCTGTAATAGGGCTCTTCCATGGAGTTCCATGAGTTCCCTTCTAATAACTGCAGGTTTGCAATGGTTTCTCAACAGAAATAATTGCATTTTTAAAATCAAAAGAACAAGAGTAATGTGTGTGTGTGTGTGTGTGTGTGTGTGTGTGTGTGAGAGAGAGAGAGAGAGAGAGAGAGAGAGAATACCAGTTGCCTGAGTTCTTAAGAAAGAAATCAAGAGAACAATTTGGAAACATTTACATTGGCAAACATAGAGCCCATGAAGGTAAAACATTTTTTTAAAAAAATATTTTGAGCAGACCTATCTTAGCTGCCAAAAAAAAAAAACCTGCCAAGAAACTGTTTCAAAATGCTTGGATTGTTCTGCCTTTTTTTTCCCCCTCCCAACTGTTTCCAGCAAGCAGTAAATAAAATCCCAGAGTCCTTGGGCAACAGTGTATCTCCCTGACTAGAAGGGAGAGCAGGAGCAGAAGAATATGGAGGGGAAAGAGGGGCAAGCCAAAAACATTTGCATTTAACCATCTTAACTGCTGTAAACCAAATATTTGATTTTGCTCACTTATTTCCCTTTTAAAATACATGCACATGAAACAAAGGTTTAATTCAAATATATGAGGGACTGGTGAGAATGTTATGAGCAAAACGCTAGTTTGTTGAAAGGTATGTTCCACTTTAGAGAATGTCTGCTGGAATGGGTGTGGGTACCACATGGTTTTCTGGTGCTCTGGATGCCCTATGGGGTGGTCTCTTTCTCTCACCCCTTCGATTTCCTACCTCCCACCTGTGATGGGAATCAAGGAAATACAAAATTAGAAATGGCTGAAACCTTCCCACTAAGAAGGAGCAGCCCAGGTCTCAAAAGCAGCCCCATCAGGTGGGTGAGATTTATACAAGAAAGGACAGAATGCACTAGCAGCAAACAGGCCCACAGAAGGAGAGAGAAGGGAGAAGAGTTTTCAGAGTTTAGAGTCATGGGAATGAGGACTCTTCACAGATCATTCCTGCATGCAGAGAGCAACAGTCATGGCGAAAAAAAACTAAAGATAAATTACTTATGTTTCCCTATGGCTAAAACTCCACCCACAAACTATCTCTCTGCTATTTATTCCTCTAAGGAAAACACTTTTATCCCATTGTTTGTATGAAAGACAGATGAGGAGAGCATGGAGTCAAGGGTCAGAAGGAACAATCCAGAAGTCTTACAGTCCAGAGTTGTCAACACCTTATTGATAGGAGCCTAAGTCTTGTGTGTTGCGTGTGTGTGTCTCTGTGTGTGTGTGCCTCAAAATACAGGCTGTAAGGTTTATGAATTTCAAAAGCTTTTTTTTTTTTTTTAAAGCCGATAGAAGTGTATTGAATACAATGCAAGGAAGCAGGAGGTCAGGACAGCAGAGGGCAGGCTATCTGCCTACAAGTTCAAGCGTTAACAGACAAGACTCTCTTTTCCATAAATTTGTTCAAAACAACAACAAAAAAAGCCCATACTATCCGGGCACGCCATTCACTGTGTGAGAGAGAACCCAGTAAAGGCTATATCCCCTCCGTGGGGTATGGGCTTTGGATGAGGGGAGTCTGAGTCCCACAGAATTGCACAACTAATTAGCTATGTATGAACTTTTGTGTTTTTGGCAATTTAAGAGGTAAATAATTTCACACACACACACACACACACACACACACACACACACACACGGTCCTACTGCTACTTCAGATTACCTGCTACTTCAAGTCCCTCACATTACAGATAAGAAGCCCGAGGGGCACCGAGAATGATCTCCGTCCACAGTTACACAGCAAGAGGTGCCCCTGCCTGGCCACTGTGGTTGTGGGGAGCTAGAGGGAGCACGAGGACCTCCTTCTCATGGCAACAGGGGGGCCCCATCAGGGCATGTCGGAAGAAAGAATCACACTGCAAGTCAACCCCTAACAGCATGAGGGCAGGTTTGGAATGCTTTCTCTGCCAGGGCTCTGGAAGCAGATTCAAAAGTGAGATTGGAGACTGAAAAATTCAGACCTGTGGAGACACAGACAGGGTGGAGACTCAGAATACAGAGCTTGCCTCTGCAGCCAGTCAGGCTCCTGGGACCAGGAGCTCTCGCCACTTACTCCTATTTGTTTTCCTTGTCTGCTTTATACCCAGCTAAGGGCAATGGTTAGCTTCCACCTGGAAGCATCCACGGGCATTATTCATTCATTCAATACTGACTAAGTACCATATGCCTGAAATGCAAAGATAAAAAAGATGAAAAAATGATGAAGACAAGATGCAAATGGTGACAGGTACAAGATGTTCACATCAGACAGCCCAGTGTAAGGATCCCAGCATCTCCAGCCACTGGCTGAGTCACCTCAAGCAGTTCTTTCTGCCTCTGAGACTCCAATGCCTCATCAGTAAAACCAGGAGCGCCTAGAACATAAATGGGCTCTGTTACTACTAGTGGCAACACAGTATCTGTCTCAAAGGAGCTCACAGACCAGAGAACATGAGAAAGAATTAACTAGTTACCATCCCACAGGACTTGAGTTCTACCACCAAGCGCCCAGGGAGGAGTTCCCAACAGGAGTCACACATGACACTCACGCATGGACAGGGGCACAGTACAAACATTAATTCAGATGGCTTCCGAGACAAGGAGGCTCCATAAAAGGGCTGCGACCCAGAGGTGCAGCAATCCCAGACAGTTACGAGGTACAACCCGAGCCCCATGTGGCAGCAGAGGTGTGTCTAGACTGAAGACGGCATGCTTGACTCAAGCAGGCTTCTCCTCAGATCACACCCGTGCTCATCCCCGTCTATATGTCTATATACCCCCATTCTGCCCCAGTGGCTAACAAAAGGGACCGAAAGGGACTTCACAAGGTAATCCTCTTTGAACTCCACTTCTTCAACCAACAAGTGCCTTCCCTGTCTTTGCAGAACTATAAGAAATGGTAACTGACTTATACTTCATGGATGCTTTGTTATTGTTGCAATAGAGAGTTAAGGTCTGATTTCTTCAAGTACTCCACGGGAAGTTCTACCACCACCACGACCCTTCCTTTCAACACAAAGATCCTCAGCAGTGTAGCCTGACCTATTCCGGCCCCATCATCCTTTGGTTTTAATAACTGTGAACAAGTCACTTAACCCTGCCTCAGTTTCCCTACGTCTTAAAATGGGAATCATAATAGTAGCTACCTAATGGCATGGCATGAAGGACAAAATGGTCACTCGTGAGCATTTTGCACTGTACTCAGCAAGTGTCACCTACTTTCACAACAAACTATAGCTGATAGAGCACTCAGGAGCTGAACACAAGGTCACAAGCGTGAAACAGATTCAGTATGCATCAGAATGCCTTCTGGCGAAACATTAGATCACCCAAGAAAATGCCTGTTACGGGACCAAGTGAGTAACTGACGTGTCATGAAACATCCAGGAAAAGAAGTCAACTTTGAAGGCAATGATAATAAACAAAGAATATCTTCAAAGTCTTTTCTCCTCCATATAATTCCTCAAACATGATACATTGCAACATCTAAATAAGAAAACACATCATAATGGAATGACTCAAATTTTCCAACTTTCTTCTCTTACCTTGGAAATTCACAATATTCTTCCATGGCGGCGGGGGGGGGGGGGACTTTTAATGTAAAAAAAAAATTTTTTTTTCTCTGCAGGTTTTTAAGTACACATGAAGCACATAAGGTCAATCAAGTTTAGCTCAGTCAACATCACCAAGCTGATCAAATACATTCTGTTCAAATGTAATTTAATCAAACTTTTAACAAGTCAATAGTTCCAGTCTTCCGTAGTGCTTGTAACTTTATCAAATAGTATTGTTTGCTGAGCTAATAAGCAAGGATTCATTATCTATATGTTTATTCTACTGTTTGGGAAGCAAATAACTTTCTAAGATATATAAATATATTGACGAAAAAACCCAATACTTACAAAAACTACTTTAGGCCTAGAATCAAAGTATCACAAATTGAAAAAATTCATTTACATGCTACATATTAACAGATTTTAGTTAGTAATACCTGGGTCCAACATAGGATTCATACAGTGACACATTCTTTTTATTTTGTTCAATTATTTTTTTGATTTTTTTAAAAGATTTTATTTATTTGAGGGGAGGGGGGAGCAAGAGCTGGAGGTAGGGGCAGAGGGAGAAAGAGAATCAGACCCCCACTGAGCAGGGAGCCCTATGCAGGGCTCGATCCCAGGACCCAGAGATCATGACTGGAGCCAAAGGTGGATGTTTAACTGACTAGGGTTTGTTTGTTGTTCAATATTTTAATATTATACTTTTTTGTTCAGTATTTTAATATTACTTTGTTCAGTATTTTAATATTATACTTTCATGACTAAGACAAGGTTTTTTTAATCTCAGCACTATTGATGTTTTCTGTGACATAATTTTTTTTTTTTTAAGTAGGCTCCATGCCCAACATGAAGCCCAAAGCGAGGCTTGAATTCACGACCTGAGAGCAACACATGAGCTGAGATCAAAAGTCAGACACTTAACCAACTAAGCCACCCAGGCACCCCTATGCCAGGTAATTCTTTACTGGGGGGCCTGTCTTATACACAGTAGGGTAGTTAGCAGCATCCCTAGCTTCCGGCCACAAGAGTCCATACTCCCCTTCCCCAAAACTTGAAATCAGCCACATCTTCAGTCATCGCCAGATGTCCCTTGGGGGGGTGGGGGGAGGGAGAGACGATATTGCCATGGTTGAAAACCACAGACTTAAGACATGACTGTCTCCTCCTCAGTTTTATCTGGAATACATACGTGAGATGAAGAAGCAATTGTTTTGTGCCGTTATTCTGCAATAGGGGTGCTGCAACATGTTCTTCATACATCTCGCCCGGTCTCACGATCCTATTTCGTCCCCATTAAAGAAAGATATGGCCAGAGCAGTCTTTCAAGTCCTGAAGCCCAAAATGTGCCCATTTTTGCCATTCATTTATAATACAATTACATTCAAAGCACCATGATCACTATTAAGTAGCATACAAGCATCTTCTTCTAATTTCACATGTCACCAATAAAAATCTACCTCATTTCCTGTCCCCTTTATACACCCAATCATTAAATCACTCAACAAATATACATTAAGTTCCTACTTTGCACCATCTGAGGCCAAGGAATTCAGCCACGAACAAAACTGACTGAGTCCTTGCTTTTGTGGAGGTCAGAATCTAGTGAGGTATTTCCAAACAGAATGTAATATGGGAAGGCATGGGCAAAGACAAATCACAACTCTGCCTTAGCACTTCTGCTTCTCATTCCAATCTCCAGGATTTAACAAAAGATTTCTATTGTATTATTCTGCAGAATGAATGTAACTGCCTTAGCTATTCTATGCTTTATATGTCTGATATTATCCAGAAATTTTATCAGAGTGAGTGCCTAAAGACTGGAAATTTACTACTTTATTTTTTTAAAAATATCTTATTTATGTAGTTGAGAGAGAGAAAGAATGAGAGAAAGCACAAGCAGAGTGAGGGAGAGAGAGAGAAGCAGACTCCCCACTGAGCAGGGAGCCCAATGTGGGGCTTGATTCCAGGACCCCAGGGTCATGAGCTTAGCCAAAGGCTGACGCTTAACTGACAGAGTCACACCCAGAAGACCCTGAAATTTACTATTTTAACAACAAAAAATTTTAATTCACTTTGATTGTATTTAATAAAATTTTCTGTTTTCATGATTTTCTGATTTTTTTCACACAAAAATCACTTCAGGTCCTAAATTTGTACCCTTGCACCATCTAATCTCCCCACAAATCCCATCCAGTTTTTGAGGTTCTCTAACTTGGTAAGGTAGTAAATCGGAACATTATGGTACAGCTTATACAGTCCACTCATTTCAATTCCTACACACTGGTAAAACCTATTTAAATCATTAAGGCAAAGAAAATTCTGTTTGGATAAACTCCACCAACAGTTCATAAACAAAACAACTTGATTTTTGTGGCCGGCTTTCTCAAAGATTATTTCAGACACTGTTATCATTTACAAGCTGCTTTCTCCCATGCATAAAGTTGGGGGCACAGTGGGGGGTGGAGTGGTAAGTGATGGGCAGAAAGAGAATGAGAAATTTCTGACCTGAGATCGAATACTGATTTACTGTCATGTTAGCTCAATTCCCTCATTTAGAAAACACAGGCTAGTCCTTAAGTCTGTCTGGAGGAGCAAATGAAACCATCATTTTGGGCAGACTTTGAAAACGGGAAAAGTAAATACCAGGGTAAAGGTATAGTAACACATAAGTGAGATAGTCCAGAATCCAACACGACAGCAAAAGTTGGAGACCACAAAATGATCTCTAGGATAAAGTGCCCAGAAAGGTGAGTTTCTACACAAATAGCCACAAGATGGGGACAGTCTCCCATTAAAAACAAAATAATTGTTACTCCTTTTTCCTGTGCCACAAGTTAAAAAATGGAACGGGGCCCAATGAGACAAGGAAGTAAAAATTATCCCAGTCACTGAATCAACAGAAACTATTCTTATTGCTTCTAATGAATTAAAATACATGAACAATGACTATTAAAGATAAATTTACCAAAAATGAAAGTTAAAAGATTACCTCATCAAGTTCACAGAAAGCCCAGAAGCAGGTGGCCCAACCCTCTGTTCCCTAATTATACTAAGAAGGTAAAGAGAACCAGCCAGAGTGCTATCAAGGGCTGATTTAAAGTTTCAGGCCTAATATAGGTCATCGTCCCCATGAGATAATAACCCTGGGGGGTCTCAACATCAAAGTCTTCCTATTTCCCATCATCAGCCTGCTGCTACCACACCCCACAGCGAGTGTCAATGGACCGCTGGACTTGGTGTCAGTCATTTCTGGTGAACCTGGCCCTCTGGCCATGGGCCACAGGTCCATCTCTCCGGGCATGGGGTTCCCTTAACTGGATACCCATCTTACGGTCCAAGCCAACAGCTCCTTCCTGGTAACCTATCTGATACCTCAGTTCCTCAAGATGAACTTCCTATTTATTCCTGCCATCCTCTCACTGAGGAACTTCTCTGTACCAGACCTCTCTAAGCAGTTGCTTATAGGTAGTGCCCTCCCAGGCTCATACAGCACCTGCTTCGTAGTGCACTAACACATGTGAAGCACTTAGAGCAATGCCTGGCGTGTCATCAGAACCAATGATAACCTGAAGTTGGTCGTTACTAGTGTTGGAACGCCTACGTTTTCACTCCACCTGCAAGGATCTCATTTTTCCTATGCACTGTGCTGTTGGAGACTCCCCATGTCCTGAGCACCCCACCTTCTACCTGCCGGACCAGACCCATTCCCAGGTGCAGCTGAGCCTGCCACCCACCAGGACCCACCACAGCCAGTGACCAGACCATGTCCCTATAACATGGCATTAGACATTTCAAATGGGATTCATATTTTCAATCTAGTATCATGGGTAAGAACACAGAATTTGGAGTCAGATAAATGATTGGTTTGAATCCTGGTTCCTACTGACATATGATCGTGTGCAATTGACTTCAGTACTCAAAACCTCAGTTTGCCAACTATAAAATGAGGATGCTAGTAAATATTTGACAGAGTTGGTATAAGACAGTGTAGGCCCGATGCTAGACACACGATGAGGACTCAGCACCCCACAGCGGTTATAGCTGTTCACATTACTCCTGAGCAAGGATGCACGTATTATTGTATCTGAGTGGGGAACTAGGATCAGGACTGAGAATCAGAATTCCACTTCTGGAAACCTATTGTACAGATGAGATTTAGCAGGTGTGCATAGGGAACTCTGGAGAGGATGCTCAGTAGATGAGTTTATGCAGTGTAGCAACTGCCTCGGGCTGCCCTAACAAGTCATCACAAACTAGGAGGCTTACAACAACAGCAACACATTCTCTCACAGTAACTGAGTCCAAAACCTGGTGCTGGCAGGACTGCCCTCCCTCCAAGCACTCCAAGGCAGAATCCCTCCTTGTCCCTTCTTCTGAGGGCTGGAAGCCTTTGTTGGCATCTGGCCGTGCCACTCCATCTCTGCCTCCTCTCCAGACCTGGCCTTCTCTTCCTCTCCCTGTGCTTTTTCCTCTTCTGTTCTAAGGATGTATGATTAAATTAGGGCCTACCTGCTTAACCAGGATGATCTGATCTTATGTTTCTTAAGCTAAACCCATCTGCAAAGACCCTTTCCAAATAAGGTCACATTCACAGGTTCCAGGGATGAGGACAGGGACTTCCCTTGCAGAGGGCCACCATGCCACACGGTAATGCGGTAATGGGGAAGGCAGGGACAGCGGCGGTGCTTATCTCAGAGACCTGGTCAAACCAACCAGAACGGGGTAGAATTCTCCCAGCTGTGGGAGGAGCTGAGTGGGACGATCCGCAGAAGGCACTTGAGGGCATCCCCAGCAACAGAGTACAGGGCAGCATTTGACCAATGAGGAGGGGAGCTGGGTGCCTCAGTCGGTTAAGTGTCTGCCTTCAGCCCAGATCATGATCTCAGGGTCCTGGGATCGAGCCCTGTATTGGACTCCTCACTCAGTAGGGGGTCTGCTTCTTCCTCTCACTCTCCCTCTGTGTTCACATTCTCTCTCTTTCTCTCTCAATTTTTTTTTAATGAGGAAAAAATGTTTTTTTAAATGTGTGCTCATTTGTGCACAGGTGTTTTGTCTGCTTTCTACAGGAATGGACAGGAAACTCTTCAGTGGCAACTTCGAGAGAGTGGGATGCACGTGGAGGGAGGCTCCCAGTGACGGTGACGCTTTCTACATTACACTCTGCTGAACAGTTTGAGTTTCTGTCTGCTTGCCTATAGGATCTCCGGAATTCCCTAAACCCAGATTATGACTGTTACCAGGATCCACAAGCAGCCCCTGCCTGAATTGGTACGGAAAGAATGAGGATGCAGACAAAGCTTCAGAGACACCCCTGCTGGCAGCACCTTCCCAGCCCCCAGAGGCCTGTCAGCCCTGCGGCTCCCTGCTCCACTTCAAAGCCTCTTTCTTCCTGTCTCCCCCTCAAGAGACCTGTCTGAACGACTTAAGTAATCCAACTCAACTACAAATTTAAAAACCTATATCCCTACCGGGTGTGCGCGCGCACACACACCATGCTCTGGTCCGTCTATGTACTACAGATATAGGTTCATCAAGTTTCACCAAGAAATTTTCCATCTTTATCCTATAAAAGCCTTCTTTGTCTATGTTCTCAAAAGTCACAAAGAGTCTTGGAGATCCTCAGTTCACCCCTCTCTGAATGGAATGAGAAAGCATTTTTGGACCTCAGATCCCTTCACCTGTAATACAAATTTAATTAACACTCAGCAAGGTCTCCCCAGGTTAATGATCTATTTGGGCAGCCTATGTGACGGCCTATCTGATAGCCCAGTTATCAGGGCAGCCTCCCACGTACCAGCAGCTTCCTCTGTTTGAATATCAAATCCCCTCTCAGACCCTAATTCCATTAGGAATTTTGGCTTCCTCCAATTCACAGTGCATCAGGAGGTCAGGACAAGGTTTTCTCCCTCAATGGCCTTCTGGAACTTCCTTTTTCAGAGACTGTTTCTTGACCTCTCAAGTTCCTCATTCGGATGGTGTCATTCTGCACCTCCGCAGCGCTGCCTTGAGATTACACAGGGCTGAGAGTTACCTACAATCCCTCTGGAGGGAGATCCAGGAATCAAAGCCTTGGCTGAGGCCCCAAGGGAAACTCACTGCGACCCAAGAAATCACAACCACCTCGCCTGCTGCAGCGGCCACACCCGGAGCTGCCTCGG
>PITA01010291.1:52038-72946 GCA_004023965.1 Spilogale gracilis
GGGAGGTGACAATGTTTTGTGACCTGAACCAGTTTTCTCCTCATATATCCCCCTTTTCTCCTTATTTGAACTAGGTCCTTATGTTCACCATCTTGGGAGAGGCATGTGGCTGGAAAAAGCAGAACCAGCCTGCAAACGTTCCTAACTTTTATGTCCCAAAGCCCAACCCCACAGATGGAAAGATGGCTCTCTTGCATAGAGTGCATAACCCAGCCAGAACTACCAAAGAGGGCATTTCCAGAAACTAGAAAGAGACTTCATCAGGCAGAGGGGGGGAAAAGGCTGATTTCCGGGTCCAGAAGCAGAGCTTCTAGGGAAGGAACAAGACTCCAACAAGCATAGAGCGTGATGGTGGGTCTCAGCCATCAGGAACCTCACAAGGGACTCCCATGGAAAAGAGAATCAGAGGGTCAGAAGGACAAGTGATTTTAGGTTTCCACGGTAAATTATGTGAGCCAACAATGAGGAGCAGAGGCCCACGTTCACTTGGCAAATCGAAGATTCCAGAAAAAGGACTAAGGAGATGCTTCCCACAGCACGGTCAGGGATGAGCTTGAAAAGTGGAGTTATAATCAAAAATACTTCTGCCACAAGTAACTTTATGAACTGAGATGTGTTCCTACTATGCTACCTTTCTGACTCATCGCTTGAGACCCACAGAAGTCCTTTCAACGTTACACACCCTGAGATGCCCGACCCCAAAATATCTCAGCATGATATCCCCCTCCTACTTTGAATGCCCTTCCCTTATTTTATCCACTTACCCTTACCCATCCTTCAATCCGTAGCTCTGTATCACTGTACATGTTTATGCATCTGTATATATAACAGTGTTAAGTGTGTACATTAAGCATGTCAGGTACATGTGTGCATGTTAAAATAGAAATTAATTAGTCTATGTCCTGAACACAGACATTATAGAAAGAAGAACTTGGATTTAAATAGATGATGGACAAATAGATAGACATGGAGCCTTTCAATAGAACTTTTGGGATTTTTCAAGGGCTTTAGCAAATGTAGACTTAGGTTCTACTTCAAAACTTGGCTTGTCTTCATCCTAACATAGCAATATAATTTTTATTATTTTTCCTAGTCATAATTAGGACTTCTTTTTCTTTTAAGATCTATTGATTTATTTTAGAGAGAGAGCATGCAAGTGAGCAAGGAAAGGCAAGGACAGAGGGAGACAGAATCTCAAGCAGACGCCCCACTGACATGAAGCCCAACACAGAGTGATCTCATGACCCTGAGATCATGATCTAAGCCAAAACCAAGAGTCAGAGACCCAACTGACAGTCACCCAGGCACTCCCATGATTAGGGCTTTTTGGTCTATACTCACAACATAAAGAAAGGGTAGCAGGTCAAAAAACGAAAAAGCAGCAGCATATGGATTTAAAAGAACAAATTTTAAAAAAGGGGAAGTCTGTTGGAAAATTAATTGCACTGCAAGTGGTTAAAGCAAAACAAAACCAAAAGTTTTCTAAGAGCAAGAGAAGAGCTCACAGGGAGCTTTGCACCACGCGGTCCCTGTGAGAGGCCCTAGGTGGTGCTGGCAGTAGAGGACAGCCTGGTTGCCTGTAGAGTGACCTGGGACTAGAACTGGGCCGTGGGGGGGGGGGGGGGTTATTGGGGGGAGAGCATTGGGAAGGCTCCTCAGAACTAGAGTACACATGGGCATTTGAAAAACAAACAAAACCAACAAAAACAAACGAACAAAACATGATCCTTCTTAGGTCAAATATTCACATAGGTCATATTTCTACTACTATCACAAGCTTCACTCTCAAGATGCAGATTTTTATCCACTTGGTAGAAACAGAAAGGCTTCTGGATGACCATCATTCATCCCACACACATCCTATTAACACCAGATTTCTTTGGGCATTTTTTATTTTAAATAAAACATGGGAATAAGAATAAAGCTTTCCGGGCACCTGGGTGGCTCAGTGGGTTAAAGCCTCTGCCTTCAGCTCAGGTCATGATCTCAGGGTCCTGGGATCAAGGCCCGCATCGGGCTCTCTGTTCAGCAGAAAGCCTGCTTTCTCCTCTCTCTCTGCCTGCCTCTCTGCCTACTTGTGATCTCTCTCTCTGTCAAATAAATAAATAAAATCTTAAAAAAAAAAAAAAGAATAAAGCTTTCCAGGAACACTGGGTGGCTCGGTCTTTGAGCATCTGCCTTCAGCTCAGGTCATGAGCCCCACATTGGGATTCCTGCTTGGCGGAAAGCCTGCTTCTCCCTCTGCCACCCCCCCGCTTGTGTTCCCTGTCTCGCTATGTCTCTCTCTACAAATAAATAAAATCTTTAAGGAAAAAAAAAAAAAAGAAGAAGAAGAATGCTTTCCCAGAAGCAAATAAACAAACGGAAGACTTGAAACACCCTAGGTAATTCTTTAGAGTACAAGCTGAGCTCAAGGAAAGAACTGTAATCTAGCAATGCAACAACTTTCCAAGTGGGTACAAGAACTGTGGCCTGGCCAGTGGTTTACAAAGTATGTATGGGACACTGCTTAGCTATGTGGCCTTTAGTCATAGCTGCATCCTCTTAAAATTCACAGCTTACCCACCCTAAGTAACAGGGAGAAATATCACCTCCCTAGCTCCATCTAGTTTACCTCTACCAGCAGAGAAGTAGAGACACAAATCTGTCACAAACCACCCATGCTCAAAATACTGACAATCTCAACGAGATATTCTTTTTTCCTTTGTTGGCACACTGGCACAGAGGACCAGCCATGAATCATTTCAACAACTCAAAGAGATTTACTTAATTACTAGGAAATCAGAAAGCTTTGGTCACTTAACTCCAGTATTTCAAGAGCTACAAAACATACACAAAAACCTGAAAACAAGATCCAACGTCTAGAAAAATAAGCATAGGAAAAATGACTCTTTAGAGGATGTTTGCTAAAGCATTTTACTTTAAAGTACCTGGAAAGGACTTTTTAGGAGAATACCATCATATTCTAAGGAATATGGATTGAATCACTTGCTTAGAGTATTAAATTTAATAACCCCCCATTGAAAAAAATAACACCTAGTAAAACAGGTAAATTGGTAACAGGCAGCTGGGTAATTTCAAAGTCAGATGTTGGTTCAAAGACACCTAAGGCCATTATAAAGGTACAATTTTACAGTCCATCGTTCTTGCATCTTGCCAAGAAGATTGGAAGGAATTTTTCATGAACATAATTCCAAGATAGCTCTCATAGTTGAATACTGTCAAGTACTTTGGCAGGACCAACAAATACATGTTTACTTGCAGATTTCACAAGATAATCATTTAAAATTATACCAGGGGGCACCTGGGTGGCTCAGCTGGTTAAGCAACTGCCTTCGGCTCAGGTCATTATCCCAGACACCAGGGATCGAGTCCTGCATCGGGCTCCCTGCTCAGCAGGAAGCCTGCTTCTCCCTCTTTCACTCCCCCTGCTTGTGTTCCCACTCTGGCTGTGTTTCTCTCTGTCAATAAATAAAATCTTTAAAATAAAAATAAAATAAATATAAATAAATAAATAAAACAAAATTATACCAGTAACTTGACTGCATTTCAAATTTTGAAGTTTAAAACATCACAATTCCAAGTTAATAAGTCAAAACACAGATGCATGCTAGGAAGTTTTATTCCCCAAATATTTTCTCTTCATTCAAGTATCAAGTATCAGTTAACCACAGGTGACAGAAAACCTACCATGAAGGGATAATTTGCATTATTTGAATCCAAAGTAACATTTGACATCCTAATCCATTCTGTGCAAGGGCAACCTCATAAGGAAATAGAATTGCAGGTGTTTCAGAGATTTGGGGGACATTCAGAAGTCCACTCACATAAGCCCCTTCCTCTTCACATTCTATCGCCACAACATCCTGAGAGCAGGCTCACTCCTCTCTCCACCTGCACCTTTTGCAGAGTTGAGAAGAAGTAACTGAATCAACAGAAGCTGCTGCAGGAAGAAAGTGTCATGAAAAGAAACAGAAACTAGTGACAAGAAGTGCCGAGGAAGGAAGAAAGGGAAAAGGATAGGAAAAAGAAAAGGGAAGGGAAGAGGAGGGAAGAGGAGGGAAGGAGTGGGGAGGGAAGGGGAAAGGGAAAAGGAAAAAAAGAAAAAGAAAAAGAAAAAGAAAGAAATCATGGCAGCACTTGGGCTAATCAGATCTGGTCTACGGCCAGGTATAGTCTCTGAACTCGTATGTTAACAAAGTACCCACTTATCTAAATATTTAATTCAGAATGACATATTGTATGTGAAATCTACTTTTTCAAAATTCTGTGAGATCAATATAACTGACACCTCAGTTACCAGCTGCAGATCACGTGCCTCTTGGGTGCAGCTCACAACAGGAAAACATGCACTCCGTTACCACCAAAAATTAATGGAATCAGTTGAAACAACAACTTATGTCTTTATCACTCTGCAAGTTACCCAGTACTCTCCAATATCTACTTGAAAGACTAAACTCAGCTAAAATGGAAAACTGATGTTTTGGAGCAAATTGGGAGATTATATCAAATTTTATTATAACCAAACTTCTAAAAGCAGTTAGTTTAAAAAAAAAAAAAAAAAAAGGGTAGTATCAAGAAGAAGAAATGTAAAGTAAGTTTCTTCAAACAGCTTGGCAGTTCTCATAATACCTCCATTTGGGCCCAACAGGAAAACTATAAAAAGGCGCAATTTCTTGTTTAAATGAAGCACTGAAAGGGCACACAGAATTCAGTCAACTCCCACTGATCATTTCTGAGACTATCATCAGAGCCGGAGAGCTGAGCAGCGTACTCACGGCAGGTCAGGAAGAGTCTCCTCACAAGGATCTGACGCACAACAGAGAAACCCACCAGTCAATGGTGCATGAAAATGAAGGCAAGGGTTAGAGCTTCTTTTCTGCCTGAAAAAGCAGTTTCCACTCTTCTTCCCTGCAAGCTCCCCACATTCCCATCTCCTAGTCAGTCCTCGCCCACTGCGATGAGGATGACGGTATGCCTCAGCTCTCCACAACACCGACAACAGTGACCTCGCTGCCGGTCCCAATACCACGGTCGGCCCTGGTGTTCTCTCTGTGGAGGATGACACTCATGACTCCCCTCCAGGGCTGTCACTGGAGCAGATGACCAAATGACTCCGAACCCCCACTGTCTAGATAAATAACAGGAGGTCAGGCAGGCCGTAGGACCGAATTGGGCCAGTGAGCTATGAAAGGAGTCACTGGGGCTCAAGTCCTGAGAGCTAACACATGCTTCTCCCTAACCTTCCCTCTCCATCAAGGCAACCAGCAACATTTCAGACAGTGGCAATTCCCTCAATCGAACTCTGCCAGTTGAAGTTCCATAGGAAAAATGACAGGAAGAATTCCTAAGTGACTTTAATGGACATGTCCCAGGGACGATTATGTGGGTGCAAAGCCCAAAGCAGCTGGCAATGAATATCTGCATGAACAAGAAACAAATCTTTGTTATTAAGCCCAAGATTATGAATTTTGCCACATCATAACCTACCTTTACTTGAATTCTTTCCTCCTTTTACTAGCTCATGAGACCACACCCTTCTGATTCTTTACTTGCCTTTCCCACTGTGGACTGAGGCGGCTCCAATACCCATTTATCAGCTCCTGGATGCTGTGCTAGAAAACCTCCAAGATGGTTCCCACCTCCTGGGATGCAGGCTCTTATGCAAACCCCTCCCCGCGAGTGTGAGGCAGACCAGGTAAGTCATTAGTAGAAAACATGCAACGTGAAGTCACTTCTGATTCTGAGATGAGGTTATGAAAACTCCGTAGCTTCCATCTTGCCCGCTCTCCTGCTCACTCTGAGGAAAGCTAGCCAACTACCATGTTGTGAGATACTGTTTAGAGGGGCCCAAATGCCAAGACACAAATAAGCTTAAACCAAAGGCCAGCGTGGAACTGAGACCTATCCAAAATCACTTGAGTGAGCTTGGAAGTGTATCCTTTCCCAAGTGAATCCTTCAGATAAACCATGGCCCCAACCAAGAACCTGACTACAGCTTACAAGACCTTAAAACAGAGACTGCCAGGTAAGCTGCACCCAGAATCCTGACCCACAAAAACTATGAGATAATACATGTCTATGGTTTTAAGTCAACATTTGAGACAATTTTATTACAGAGCAATAGCTACTAATGCAGTTTCAAATGTTTCTTGGCCAATATGTAGGCCAATTTTATTATTTTGACTTCACAGTGATCACTCCTGAATCTATTTTGAGCACAGACCCTTCTCAAATGCCCACCAGATTTTTTTGCCTAGAATGTCCACACATCTCTTCAATCTCTCAACCAATACCTCTGCTTTCTGCTCCCTGTAGTGCATATGTCAAATGGTGTCAAGACCTTCCATTTATCACCCAAACCAATATCCTAAGAATCAGCCTTAACTTCCTCTCCTTATTCCCAATATTAAATTACCAAGCTTTACCAACTTGACTTCAGCTGGCCACTGTCTACTTAGTCACCTTGACCTCTCCAAACAGCAGACTCAACTATGTTCTCTTCCCACTTACAAGATTTCAAAAATCTAGGATACCAAACCTACATCCCCAAGTTTGGAACCCAGAACCCTTCAAGATGAACCTGGTCTTCTAACGCTCCCTTCACTTCACAAACAAGGAACATCTGTAGTCCTTGAAGCTCAGCTTTTTTTTTTTTTTTTTTTTTTTTTTTTTTAAGATTTATTTATTTGTGAGAGAGACCGAGAGCATGAGCAGGGTGAGGAACAGAGAGAGAGGGAGAAGCAGACTCCCCGCTGAGCACGGAGAAGCAGTCAGCTTCTTATATCATGCTGCTGCTCTTGTGAGCCCCTCCACCCTGATTCCTTCCCCTCGCACGCTGACCTGACCCTGCTACATCAAACTCCTACCCAGCCTTCAAAACTACTCGGGCATCACTTCCTCCATGAAGCTCTCCTTGATCACTTCAGATCCCCAAGAGTCCCCTATACTCACAAATGACTGCACTGAGCAGACTGTATTCTAGTTACTTTTTCATAAACCTATCTTCCTCTTTTGAGCTTCTCATCTTCTGAGAACTTTCAGCATCGAGCCCAGAGCCCAGCCCATAGTAAGACATAACATGTTGTTCTAAACAGAACTGTATTAGATCAGAACACCCCTCAGGGTCTAACTCAGAGATCTGAAAATCAAAAATGTAAAAACCACCTTCAACCTTCGTAAAAACCAGAAATCCCAACCCTGTGCTCAAGACCCCTCTGCCATCTCTTTTGCTTTGTCCCTAAACTATAGTCTTATCTTCCTTGTCCCCTAGTCTCAGAGTTCTTCCATTTCATGCAGAATAGGATGTTCCACATGCCGGAGCACAAAACAATCCTGAGGTTTCTATTAAGGAAAAAAAAAAAGCGTCTTATTTCACCTCACTCCATTTTCAGTATTTTTAAAAACTGCTCAAAGGTCCTACTTAAGACATGTTAACACACCTCATTCAAAGTATCTTTAACTAGCCAGTCTTTGATCCTATTATCTACCTAGTTAATCCTTTAATTTATTCATATTGGACAGATGTGATTATGGGCACTGGTCTGCAAACCTGGCCATAAAGAATTCTGGAAAAATACTCCCCAGGCTCTACCCACCTAGGAGGGGACCCCAAACATGTGTATTTGCAGGCTAAAGAGTCCACAAGCATTTCTGATGTATAGCAAGGATGAGAAACACAGTAGTAGACAATCCCTCATTCAGTCTAGTCATTGAATAACAAGGAGATACCCAGAGAAATCAACACTCTGGACCAGGATCTTAGAGCTACTGACCAACATGGAGTTCGATCTAGCTCGTCCATACCATACTGCCTTCTCTACTGGAGTCTGCTGTGAGCTAACACTATGGGCATACACTGGAGCAAGGCCCCTGCCTTCAAGGGGCTGCCCGCACCGCAGCTATACATTAGAAGTGAAGGAGCCTGTTAGAACATGCCTCTTCCATGAGCTGGAAGAATAAAGAAGTAGGAGCTCCTTTTCTTGTAAATTAGGTGTGGTCCTTGGGCTTCTGGGAAGTTCTCAGTGCGGCTAGCAAGTTTAGGCATTCTCTTGGCAAAAAACCACTCAACAGTGAGGAAGTATCCCCTTTGGTGAGCAGCTGGGCAGGCATCACTTAAAGGCCTTCTTTGAGCGACTCACAGCCACACTTGCAGTGAGGACCCGTGGCCACCAGCCATGGCTAGCCACCCACCACCGGACATCAGCTCTGAGGTTTCACCTTCCCAGGCAGGCATGTGGCCCGGGTTTATTTTCCCCTTCCCTTGGCTACAGTCACCTTGCCATGGCCCTCAGCAAACCATCGTTGGCAGAGCAATAAGAAACAACTCCAGATGGAGAAGTGACAAACTATTCCAACAAACTTTGCAAAGGAAAAAAAAAAAAAAAAAGATATTTCTGAGTTTGTTTTTTGTGGGCAGCTGGAAAAAAAAAATACTAAATCTCCCAAATACCAACACCTCTCCAAAGAGGTTCTTGCCAGGACCATGATGACTGGTGCTAAGAATGTGAGTTTCCGGCAGAGAGAATGTGACACATCACTTAATCAAAGGCAAGCCCAGCCCTGGCTGAAAATCTTTGTCAGAACTAGGTTATGCTCTCCCTGTACGAAGTTTAAAATGAGGGCAATGGTGAAGTCACACCGATGAGTCATTTTCCCACATGCTGTGCTCCCTTTTGACACAATCAGTAGCCCCAGTTCTCCGAGAGCTTCCTTTGGATCGTGGGCGCACTTGGGAGGAGGCTTTGATATTCTCAGTCTGTCAGAAGTACTAATAGACACCCCTCCAGGTAAATTAACCCAGATAAATTAAAATTGCATGAAGAGTAATAACAAGGAACATCTGTGGACAGTAAAGAGGAAAAAAGGAAACTGACAGGCAACACTGAAACTGCACTGCGGTCATTCTTGATCTGTCTGCTTTATGAGAAAAAAAAAAAAAAAAAAATTGGTCTGTCAGCAGCCTGGGCCACGGGATCCTCAGTGTGTAAGCTTGAAAATAATCCCAAGCCAGGACTTACAGACTGTGAGCATGTGTCTGTGTGGAGATACACACATCACCCCACACACACACACCTGCACACCCAACAGGGGAGTCAAAGGCCCCAGGATCACTGTCACCCACTTCCTTTTCCCTCTTCTTCCTAGGAAAGCATTAGGAAACAGCAAGAACTCTGGGGTAGGCAGCTCCGACTTATCCAGGCCTTCAGGGAAGTAACACCATCTTCTATACCAAAAAGGGATCACCCAGAGGGAAGGGCAAGAATGGATGCTGGATCGCTGACAGATTCAAGATGTGTCTCCTTGAACAGAAGGAGAAAGAGAGGCAGACAGGTGGGGGCCGAAGGAGTGGCAGGGAGGTATCCGTGCACAGAGTCGACGGGTCCTCCTCCCCCTCCTCCTCATCTTTCTCCTTATCTTCCTCCTCCTCTTCCTCCATCTCCTCAGTCCAAGCTCTCAGAAACCAGGCCTTGAATGGGGCGCTTTCTCAGGGCAGAAGGACATCTAACAGGTACAGGGAGAGGGAATCTCAAGCCTTGTTTTGTGCTGTCCTCTCCTAGACAACCTGATACTACGTAAGAACAAGAGTAAAGTTTAAGTGAACGTCATGTCTAGAACAAAAGAACATCAGCCTCAAACAAAATTCCCCTTACTACTATTGGTTTATTGACGTTGACCTTTATCAAGACACAAAAGCATTCATTCCCTGAATATGGACACAGAATAAACACAGATAAATGAGAGGTTAACAGAATTTTTCAGTTTAGGGCCACATAGGAAACGTTTTAGTCTTTGTGGGCCAAGAGGGAATATCAAGGACATCATAGGTGTACTTAAACAAACAAAAAAAAAACTTCCCACAAATGTTAAACTGACAAAATTCACAAAACATAATAAAATACAATTACTTGTAATATAAACCTCCTGATGTGAAGAATGCTACTCTTATTTGGGAGGTGACGAGTTGGGGTTCAAAGTTAACATTTCCTATCATCAAAATCAACAGCAAATGTTTGCCTGTTAATACTGATCTGTAATGTGATTTTATGTATTTCAGCTCTAAAATTTCTTTTCACACACATATGCAATACTGACCCATGAGTATGATTTTAATGAACTATATTTAGCACATGGATGGCACTTAAGAAATTCTATTAGATTCTTCTCCTGGTATTTTCCTTCTAGCATATCATATTGCAGACTTCATATGAAATTAAGTGGAAGCATCTCATTTGCACAGTTAAATGGATTTTGACATAGGGAAAGATCTTTTGTACTTGCATTGAGGTTGGAAAAGCATTGCTGGTATTTTGTTTGAGCTGAGAAAAAAATTAACCACCACAAACTGGTTTGCAGAGATCTCATTTCTTTTTTTGTTGTTATTTTTTTAAGATTTTATTTATTTAATAGTCAGAGAATGATGGAGAGAGAGAACAAATAAGTAGGAGAGCAGCAGGCAGAGGGAGAAGGAGGCTCCCCGCTGAGCAAGGAGCCCGATGTGAGATGGGATTCCAGGACCCCAGGATCAAGACCTGGGCCAAAGGCAAGACGCTTAACCGACTGAGCTGCCCAGGCGTCCCAGAGATCTCGTTTCTTATTTTAACCTGACAACATGGGATGTACATAGAGCCATCTGACATTGCTAGTGGCTCAAACAATGTTAGCTATCTAAATAACTACTTTAGTATTAAGTTTCACATACAAGTATTCTTTTGAGTTATAGTTTTATGTTAGTTTATTATGAAGTCTGCAACAAAAGCTAATTCTCAAAAGCTAATTTCGATGTTCAATATTAGCAGCTAAAGGCAGTTCTTCCTGTTCACAAGAGTTTTCATCTTGGCCCAAAATTTTAAAAGCTGACAAAAAACACATACATTTTTACTAGTGCTAAGCCATCCATGTGCCAACTGGTTGGGCAAATCAGGATATTCAGCTTCTACCCCTGAGAGAAATTCGCAGGAGTCACAGACTTAAGAGAATAAATTAAGTCTACCATTCGCACCACTTGTTCAGTAACTGAAGACAAATTCAAGTATCTCCAAAGTACCTGGTGATAAATAGATAATCAGACTTTCAACACCCTCTATTTTCACAAGCTCTGTAATTTATCCAGCTAAGCCTTTTTCTGATCTACACATTTTTTTATGATTTTATGGTTAAGTAATCTCCATACCCAACATGAGGATCAAACTCACAACCCTGAGATTGAGAGGCAAATGCTCTACTGACTGAGCCCACCAGGCGCCCTTGAGCCACACATTTTTTTTTTATTGTTACTTAAATTTTTTTTCCAGTGTTCCAAGATTCATTCCCCATTCCCCATACCCAGTGCTCCACGCAATAGGTGCCCCCAGTACCCACCACCAGGCTCTCCCATCCCCCTACCCCCTCCCTCCAAGTCCCTCAGTTTGTTTCTGTGTCCAAAGTCTCTGTTGTTTCATTTCTCTCCCTGGATTACCCTACTTCCCATTTACTTTCTTTCTCCCACTGTCCTCCAGATTACCCCTCATGCACCGCAAGTAAGTGAAACCATGTGATACTTGACTTTCTCTACTTGGCTTATTTCACTCAGCATAATCTCTTCCAGTCCAGTCCATGTTGCTACAAAAGTTGGATATTCATCCTTTCTGATGGAGGCGTAGTATTCCATTGTATATATGTACCACATCTTCTTTATCCATTCATCTGTTGAAGGGCACCTTGGCTCTTTCCACAGTTTGGCAATTGTGGCCATTGCTGCGATGAACACTGGGGTACATATGGCCCTTCTTTTCACTACATCTGTATCTTTGGGGTAAATTCCCAGTAGTGCAATTGCAGGGTCATAGGGTAGCTCTATTTTTAATTTTTTAAGGAATCTCCACACTGTTTTTATCACAAGTCATAAACCATCTTGAATTCAGTACAGTCTGAAGTAGAATCTATGCTCGGTTTCCTTGAGAGTATTCTCCTTGGCATGTGGCTATTCTGTACAGACTGTTCACAGGCACTAGTTTTCCATCACTTCCAATTCTACACTGACCAAGTATACAACACCTGAGCCGAGTTCGTATCTGTAGACTCATCGAGAACCAAGGAAAACCATTTGCCTTGTTAGCTGTCTACTGACATTAAGCACAATTCTCAACTCCCAGAGAATACTAATAGTATGAACAATGTTGTTCTAACACATTTCTTCAACTGCTACAATAAAACATGACTGCATTACTTCACCACTGTAACTGGCTTCTCTGACTGGGCTAACAAGCCACTAGAAAACTTACTATGTTTGCAGGCTCACTTAATTTGGGGGATTAGGGAGAGAAACTCTAGGATAAAGAGATATTTGGTCTTAAATTCTCATTGTTCACTGCTGCCTCCTGGTGAGCAAGGCATTCTGCATAGAGTGCCTGGTCTGCTGAAGGAGACGTCGATAGCATATTCTTCCCGCATGGCTTAGCACGTAATAAATGCAGTGCTTTGCCATCTCCTTGAGTAACAAGGGAATATTATGGCTGTAAAGGGATACACGGGGTACTCAAAACACTCATCAAGCTACACCTGCACCGTGATTCATAGCACACGGAACAGCAGCTCCATACAGCCTCTGTCACAGCTCCTCGACCTTGCTATTGCACTGAGAAAGCAATAGACACTGTGCAAACAAATGAGCAGGGGTGTGTTCCAATAAAACTGGATTTATGGCACTTAAATTTGAATTTCATATAATCACATTATGTGTCACCAATTATGCTTCTTTTGATTCATCTCAGTCATTTAAAAATGTGGAAAACCTTCTTAGTTCTTCAGCCAAAAAGAGGCAGCGGGACACTGACTGCCAAGTTCTTATTTAAATGAGATCTGGGGGGTGACTGGGTGGCTCAGGTCATGATCCCAGAGTCCCAGAACTGAGTCCCACATCGGGCTCCCTGCTCGGCGGGAAGCCTGCTTCTCCCTCTCTCACTCCCTCTGCTTGTGTTCCCTCTCTAGCTGTGTTTCTCTCTGTCAAGTAAATAAATAAAATCTTTAAAAATGAATGAATTAATGAATGAGATCTGGTTCTACCAGCACAGTGATACGACCCACCATCAGACTCTTACTTTCTCCATTTGATGAAGGGATCAGAAAGTAGAATGCTGATGGGTACATGAAGAGGGAAAGGAGAGGTCAACAGAAAAAAAAAGAGCAATTAGAGATGCCACAGATAAGCCTTGCCCGTTTCATAGTTTTGCCTAGGTCAAGTCCATTTACCTTTAGACGGGTCTCAGATGACAAATTTCCTGATGTCTGATTACAGGTGTGGTTATTATTATGGTAATCACCACAATCTATGGATTGACAACTGATGTCCCAGGTAATGATCTTGCAGCTTTACATTTAACCCTCTCTGTAAGATGAAACAGGTGGGCATTATTCCATAAACACCTGATGTGATTGCCCATCAGTCCTACTAGTAAAGAGCAGAGCAAGAATTTGAACTCGTCTGTCTGATCCTTAACCACTGCTTTAAACAGTTCAAGGTAAAGCACCTTGGCTATCACAGAAGCAAGCTCTGAAAACAGCAAATGAGGGCGCCTGGGCAGCTCAGTTGGTTAAGTAACTGCTTTCGGCTCAGGTCATGATCCCGGAGTCCCAAGATCGAATGCCCCACCAGGCTCCCAGCTACACCAGTCTGCTTCTCCCTCTGACCTTCTCCCCTCTTATGCTCTTATGCTCTCTCTCACTCTCTCTCTCTCAAATAAATAAAATCTTTTTAAAAAGATGGCAAATGAGGCCGGGAGGGGGAAATACATATATATACATATACATATATATATAGATATATAGATATATATAGATATATATATATAGATAGATATATATACTTTAGCAAAGAACAGCCCCTCCCCTTGGGAAGGTCATTCTCTCTTACCAAGACTAAGGCTTCCTACGGGCACACATGGTTTAGGTAGAAGACGAATCAGATTCTCATCAAGCGGGCCACAACTGCTAAGATCAAATATAGAACAGCACAGCCTAATCACCTTTTCCTGGTAAGAATGGCAAGTGTGGACCCCATGCAGACACCTGGCTTTGGATAAACATGATTTCCATCCTTCTTGTATACCTGCTCCAGGCCCACAGGAGGTAGGGAGAAGGAGGGAAAAGCATTTATTCAATTTGATTTTTATCCCATCCCATTCCTGGCTCCTTCCATATTTCTGACGACACTGACCTTACTCGAAGGGGCCTTGAAGCCTGCTAGTAAGATAAGGTTTCAGACTACCCAAATCTCACCACTAGCTCCACCTGAATGGAGGAAGGAAGCCCTGCTAGAACTTATCAAAGAACACATCATAAACCACTCTCAGCCTTTAATATATTGTTAGTCTTTCAAACTGAGTTCTGATCCCAAAAAGTAAAAACTTTACTAAGGGCCCCACTTTCCATGTCTACTCACAAACCGTCCAAAAACTCCCCATCTTCCAGATGACCCAAGAATTCATGAATAAGTCCGTTATTTTTAATAGTCTATATTCTAACATACCATTCCACCTGCCTTCTAACCCACTATTTCCCCAACCCTTATTACAGGGTGTTTCAACCTTTGGGAAGTAGACAGACATTGTTATTTACCGTATTTTACTAAAGGTGAAAGTAGACAGGCAAACTAGCTTCCCTCAAGTGGTATACAGTTAGCAGTCAACTAAAAAGAACAGAATTAACATACTGGGGCACTAAGTCATTTTTTAATTTCCTGTTCTTTTGCTTCCCCTCAAAAGCATGTTGAATGCTGGCAACATAAGAATTTTGGTCATTCTGTAATATATTAATATTGAATCATCATGTTGTATACCTGAAACTAATAGTGTATGGCAATTATTCAATTAAAAATTTTCAAATTTTAGGGGTGTCTGGGTGGCTCAGTCATTAAGCGTCTGCCTTCGGCTCAAGTCTTGATCCCGGGGTCCTGGGATTGAGCCCCACATTGGGCTCCCTGCTCAACAGGAAATCTGCTTCTCCCTCTCTCAGTCCCCCTGCTTATGATCCCTCTCTCTCTGTCTGTCAAAAAAAGAAATTCAAACCTTAGAATTTTTTGTACGCCCTATAGTTCAAATCACATTCCCCACATAGCTTATTTTCAGAAGCTATTCTTGAGGCTAAAATATAAAGACTTTATATTTAGTTGAATTCATGACTAAAGCAGTTCCCAACACTATGATGGGCGCTGAACAACACACAAGGCGTAAAAATCAATCCATATGTTATTTGAGAGAACAAAATTAGCATAAGTAGACAGCCACCATACAGTGTTGTCTAGTGAAAGAAACACAATATGGTTAACCTCTGCCTTTTTCTAAAACAGTGATAGTCTCTCATTCTGTAATAAACTGCAATTAACTATGTATGTATCAACTGACATATGGTTATTAAACTATGCCCTAGTGTTTAGAAAAGAGAAAGGTTAAGGGTTGTGGGGAGAGTATCTAACAGAACTGGAATTTGATCTATGTCTTGAAAAAGAGGTAGAGTTTGGAGAAGCAGAAAAGGCACAACATGCCACAGAAGAGAATTGCCCCAGGAAGAGTCAAAGAGTTAAAAGTGAGCAGCATTAGGATCACCGATGAGAATATGTGGTTCTAGCTTAAGGATCAGCAAACAGATCAATAAAATAGACTAGAAACTACCAAACAGACTCATACAGATAGCTGATTTTTTTTTTTTTTTAGCTGATGGATTTTTTGACAGAAGACACCCCAAAGGAGGGAAAAAACTTCTCCACAAATGATGCTGGAACAAACGGATGTCAGTATGGGGGGGAAAAAAGAACCTGGATCCTTATCTCATGCTACATGTAAACATTAACTCTACGTTAGTCATGTTAAAACTATAATGGGAGAGCCTGGTGGTGGGTACTGGGGACACATAAAGCATGGAGCATTGGGTGTAGGGAATGGGGAATGAGTCTTGGAACACTGGAAAAAAAAAATTTAAGTAACAATAAAAAAATTTAAAAATTAAAAAATAAATAAATAAATAAAATTTAAAAAAAACTATAATGCTTCTAAAGAAATCATAGGAAAGTATAAAATTTGGGAATGGGCAAAGATTTCTTAAATGGCACACAAATCAACCATGTAAAAACAGACAAATTAGACTTCAAATGTACTACCTTCTGCTCATCAACAAACACTAAGAAAATTAATGGGCTAGCCACAGACTGGGAGAAAAAAACGCATGGTGACAAACAGATTGGTATCCAAGATAAAGAATTCCAACTCAGAGAAGAAACAATTAGTAAGTGTGCAAAAGACTGAACCAACCTCTCACAAGAAAAAATGTGTAGATGGCCAAAATGTACCTTAAAAGCCATTCACCATTATTAGTCATCAGGGAAATGCAAATTAAAAACATAGTGAGATACCTCTAACACTAAGAAAAATTAATATTAAAGCAACTGACAATACACTATGTTGGTGTATATATGGAGCCAACAGAATTCTCATTCTATCTCTGCAGGAGAGTAAAATAGTAAAACCACTTAGGAAAAAGATCGTAAGAGTTTCTTATAAAACTAAACATATGACTACCTTCTAACACAGAAACTCTACTCCTAGGTATTTACCCAAAAGAACTGAAAGCATACGTCCACAAATGACTAATACTAAAGACTAACTATGATGTTCATAGCAGCTTTATTCATAATAGACCCAAACTAAAAATATCCTAGGTATTCATCAACAGATGAATGGCTAAACCAATTGTGGTTTATTGATACAAAGGAATACTACACAACAATAAAAAGGTAGATGGCAATATGAGTGAATTTCCAAAAAAGTACAGTGAATAAAAGAAGCCATAACAAAGCTAAGCTACTTTTGTTCAGGTGTCTACAGGAGCCATTTAAGAAAACATTTTAAGTAATGTCATTCTTAATATCTTTTTTTTTTCAAAAAAAAAAAGAAGAAGAAACTGCCAAACAATTTCAAGAGCTATAAAACCTAAGTCTTAAAAGAATACAAACATGGTACTTTTTATTTCAAAACCAGAAGCCTCTTTCACCCCTCATTTTCTTTTAAATATGAAAACAATCCATTGTCTCTGATCACTTTGTTTTTAATGACCACAGATATTTTAATTTTAGCCATCATAAATGTATTTCTGCAAACACACACACACACACACACATACACACACACACACACACACACACACAAACCTAGAATTTTAAATTCAGTGCAACCAATGGCATTTAAAAACCAACTACCCACCCCAGCCCGCTCCTATCCATGCAGTGCATACATGAACTCAAGAAGATTTACACACAGCCCAAATTAAAATAAAAATCTTTATGGGCAAAATAATCATACCATTATGCCTCGGACTTAGACAGTTCCCAGTAATAAAAATAATATGTCACTAAAATCCATAGAAACCTACCCTGTATGCAAATAATTTCCTACAGTTATTAGAATCAAGTACCTTTGTGTGTTTTAGGACTCCAGCGAGTTTTCAAGGGGCAAAATTAAGCAGCGAAGGACCCCCTGACACATGGTCATCTCCTCTCAGCCCACTTCTAACACCACGTCGGAAGCCTAAATTCTCATTCCATCATGCACCGGCCTGGAAGCTTTAAACAACCCCGGCTGTCTGCACTTGCCCAGCCCAAGGGTGAAGTACATGGGAGTTAAATGGAGTCCGCTGTCTAAAATAGGCCTAGGGGCACAGTCCCAAGTCAGCTTGCTTGCAGGAGAGGAGCTAAGAATTTCTGACAATGCCTGAACCAACATATCTAGACACCTTGGATGTCTTATTCCAAACATCTCTAATGTGTTTTCTTTTGGTTTTTAAGAACACAGTGAGAGGTCCCCAGAACCCTAGAAATAGTCTGTTTTCAGATTTGCACCAAATGTACCTGAAGTCTAGAAGGCATCTCTCTGTTCCTTTAGGGAGGTATCCAGCTGATTCTGCAAAGCTCCCTCTCCTTCCCTCTGTCTCAGTCGAAAAGTTTTTATGCTCCCAATTTATCACTGCCGAGTTAGTTTCAGAAGCCCACTATAATTATATACTGAAAGGAACATACTCTCCCTCTTTCAGTCATTTAGGATTTCTCAGAGAACCTATGTTTGGTACACGAACACCAACACTGAACACTCTTCCACCCTTTACAGGCCCAGACTTCCCAGCCACAAGCCTGTCCAATCTGGAGGCTCAGTGTGAGAGCCAGTGGCTCCGCTGCTTTCATCCTATAGAAGTTCTCCGAAATATTAGATTTTTCAGCTCAGCCATCACCCTGGGCACCATGGTCCTAGCACGACTGAGCCCAAGAAAAGGAGTCCCTTTAAGGTGTCTGAAATTAGACCCCAAGGCTCCATGAAGTTTCAATGTTCATTCTGTCGATTTATGGGTCTCATTGGGGGGAAGGCTGGAATATACCTCTTCTTCTCTGTTAGCGGCTTCAAAGCACTGTACGCTTGGTTACCCAAGTACTCAAGCACTAGTGTGCTCAACAAACCAGAAAAGACACTGGAATCCAAAATATATGGTCACATTTCATACTTAATAGAACACAAAGTAGCAAATCCATCAACATAATGGTATAGTATTTTTTTATGGGCATAGGAAAAACACTTCTTAAAGGCTGTAACTACCTAACGCTGCCATTTAAAAAATGAAATTCACATCATCCTTCCCTTCCTAGAAGGCCAAGTTAATCTAATGTAATCACTCCTAAGGGCAACACCAAGTGGCAGCGAATGTATACGGCTGTGAAAATAAGATAAACACCTACATTTGTATAAATCACAGGTAAAATTAATAAGTTCGTACCCCTCATTTTCTATCCTCTCCTTGCAGCACTGGCATTTCGATGCACGCACACCATGTCACTTTCTGAGCATAAAAGGAAATGCTTTTTATCCTGCTACCTTTATACTAAAACTGACATTCTCAAAATAGGAGCAATTGAATTAGTACCAGTTAAACAGAACTTCTGACATCAAAGTATATCCAAAAAACCTGAAACATCGGTTTCTTGTGCTGAAAAGCTTACCAAAATATAAAATTCAATAAGCTGTTTTTAATGTGCTCTTGATACAAGCTAACAACTTCAAATGTGAAAGTCAAATACCCAAAATTCATCTTCTAGCATATTTATCATTCATAGCAACTATGACTCTATTATCTGCAAAATGTTTCAGAGGATTCGTTTTTGTCAAAAAAAAGGAGAAGAACAAGAGGAAGACTGCTTGACTCAGTGAAAGAACTAGGCTTATAAGTCACTGAAACTGAATGTTAGACCTGGCTTTGTATAATGGCAAATCACTTAAATTTTAGAAGCTTTCTTTTCTTATTTATAAAATAAAAAAAGTAGGGTGGTTACTTCTAACTTCCTCTAAGCCCTTAAGAATCTATTATCAAGGGGCACCTGGATGGCTCAGTTGGTTAAGCAACTGCCTTCGGCTCAGGTAATGATTCTGGAGTCCTGGGATCCAGCCCCACATCAGGCTCCCTGCTCAGCGGGAAGCCTGCTTCTCCCTGTCTCACTCCCTCTGCTTGTGTTCCCTCTCTGGCTGTGTTTCTCTCTGTCAAATAAATAAATTTTTTAAAAAAAAGGAATCTATTATCAGTGGTCTCTTGCAGGAATTAATCTCTGAGGTATCTTTTAATGTTAATTATACTACTACTATATGCTTACTACTTTCATAAATTTTGGCAAATTTCTATATACTTCCTTATAAATGGTTATTACTGGCCTACAACAATCGTACAATTCTTCTCATGTGGGCACCTGGGTGGCTCAGTGGATTAAGCCTCTGCCTTCAGCTCAGGTCATGATCTCAGGGTCCTAGGATCAAGGCCTGCTTCCTCCTCTCTCTGCCTGCCTCTTTGCTTACTTGTGATCTCTCTTTCTCTGTCAAATAAATAAATAAATTAAAAAAAAATTCTTCTCATTGTGTAACAGTTAACACTTTAAGGAAGTCCCAATTTATCCAAGCTAAGTAATTGGAAGTATTCCTAGGTTTCTTCTTACTCAAAAGTCAATCGAAAAGAGCTCTCAATGACCAAAGGTGGAATAACTTGAAAGTTATCATCATATAATCTAAAGAATAAAATAAATATCTGGCTAAACTAGTACAAATAAGGGACTGAATAATTAAATGCGGAGAAGGGACAAGTACTCCTTTAAAAAGAATTGCAAATAAAATACAAAGATAGCTCCCCATTACACCCCCAGAGATGGCACTTAATTCCCCACCCCTTGTATGGATGGTACTTAGAGACTTGTAAGAAAGGTTGGAACAGAAAAATAGTAATTTTCCAGTAGAAAAACATGGGAGACACAACCTTATCAAGTGGTCAAGGTTATCACCAGTGAAATAATCATCATCTTAAGCACCAGTGTGAAAGGTACACAGGAAGTCCCTGTATTATCCTTGCAATCTTTCTGTAAATCTACAGTTATTTCAAAATAAAGCTTGTATAATAGCAACAAATCAAATACTTGAGTCAAATGTACTACATGGTGACTCATACTCCATATTAACTCACTGAAATAAAATATGCCAATACTACAAGGAATTTTGAAATATACTGAATAAACATTTGAGCACTGTGTGGATATTCCCAGAAGAAAAATCATTTTAAAAGAGTCAGAATTTTTAACTGTTTCTATGGTAACTTGTAATTTTGTGAAATTATAAAGAAAATCCTCTCATTTTCCTTAAGAAATGCCTCCTTTCCATATGCAAGAGGTGTCTGCTAGGCACTTGGATGTACCCCCTTTTCCCCCACCCCATAACTCCAAGCCCAAACTATAAAGGAGAGGACTGAGAAAAGAATGTGGAAAAGAGTAATCAAGTCCTTCACCTTGTAAGGAACTGGGTCTTTCTGAAAGGCAAGCAGGGAAAGATAGTCCAACTGAACCTCTGGTAGAATTTGGGATTTC
>PITA01010292.1:0-72868 GCA_004023965.1 Spilogale gracilis
GAGATTTGATGGAGCTGTTGAAAGAACGGAGCTGTAGACTTAGAGCAGCCCTGACCCAGGCAGGGACTAGGAAGGGTTAATTAGAAGCCATTGGGGGAGGTAGGGAACGGAGGCGATCCTCGGCGGCGAAGGGGAATAGTTAAAGCGATGATCCCTCTCCCCCTCCTCACCTCCCCACCTGCCCGGCCCTTCCTGGGTGTGTTGTGATTGACTCTGTGACCGCCCCGAGTGAGTTAAGTAGGGGGAGATAGGAAGGGAGCCCTGCCGAGGTACCGCCTTTAGGGTCCTGCTGGAGGAGGAGTTTTTTCAGCTCTGTCAAGCGCTTGCTTTTGTTCCTTTCTCCAAAGGTGGGGTGTGAAACCTCATCTCCCCTCCTTCTGTGCCTGAAAAATAGAAGGGGAATTGGACCGAGCTCTGTGAACCCAAGGGGGAGAACGTCCAAACCTTTGAAACAGGTCACCCTGTGAATGTAGAGTCTTCAGCCTGGGCGCGATTGCTGCCAGTACTGGCCAGTTTACCCCAAAGAATGATAGCTTCCTATGTATTTATGTAGGTGGTGTGTATTTTCTGTATATCTTTACAAATGTTTTGTGTGACTAATTGACCCCTCCCCCTCCTTGCTCTTATTCTAGGGAAATTTTGGGAAGCTTCCGAATCTGACTATTGATCAGGATATGGGAAACAGTTTGCAACCTGTGAAGGTTATTTAGGACAAACCCCCCAGCCTGCCAGTTCAAGTTCTGTGCAAGCCTTTTCCCCCCAAACTGTCTTTATATTGTATTTCTGTTTTGAGCTGTAACATCTGGAGAGGAAGGGAAGAGGGCTCATCATTAACTCGTTAGTAGGAACACCTGGCTTGCTTTCAGTCATGTGGCAATTTTTCATTTCTCTGACCTGTAGTCTTATTAACCTGGGTGTTATTTAACCCTTGAAACTTAAAAAAAAAAAAGACTTAGTACATTTGTGGTAAGGTCCAAGAGAGATATTCCTTAATGCCCTGACTTTTTTGGGGGAAATAGAGAAACTGGGAGTCAGGGAGAAGGGGGGAAGGCAGGAGGGAATCTGCCACAAAGCAGAATGGCAGTCAAAGCCGGTAACTTGCTGCTTCCTTTGGCTGAAGCAGTCATTTTTGAGAGCACGTTTTCCCAGGAGGTGTTTAGAAGCTTCTCTCAGCAAATCTGGCTTGAGTTTTGTGGAGGATTTAGGATGTTCAAGTGCATGTATGGACATATTCAGTGGTTTGAAAATATGTATGTATCTATCCTGACAACCTTAGATTTTTTATCTTGTGACGCAATTGATACGAATAATGGAATGTGGGTATACTTCCTAACTGTGTGTATGTGTATGTGGAGGGGGGTCTGGTACATGTAGGGGGGGGTATTTCATGTTTTTTCTCAATTGATTTCCTTGTGTTCCATTCTGGAGGTCTTTAAAGAAAAGCCCAAGGTAATTATTTCTACCTCTCCATGCTCCTTTTCTACATTCTGTAGAAGGGAATGGCAGCCTGTTTAATAAGTAATGATTATTGACGAGGCTCTCAGCCCCAAGGAAAAGGGGTGGGGGGAGAATCTGTAAATGGTGTCAATGTTCACTTAGACACATAAGCAGCATTTGTTTTATGTGTATCTGAGGTCCAGCTCTTGCTTTTTTAAACCTTCAACAAGGAGTTGAATTAAGGGATAAAACACAACTAAGCAAATCCAATAGAAACTGACCTGGTTTGCATATATCAACAAGCAAAATTTTAATTGAAGAAAGAATATGCAGTTTCCATAAAGAATGAATTTAAATACTGAGGTTTATATGGTAATTTAAAGAAAAAGATAGTTTAATTCTTATTTTTTTGGTCCAAGATTGCAGGATGATTAACAAAAGTGTATAAAGATTTCATTTGTGGGATTATTAGCACTGCTACTGTGGGCTGAAGAATGACCTGAATATCTAGCATTTTATTTTTCACTTGCTTTGATTATGTTACTAAAGTTCCCAGGAGAGAAATTCCCCTTTTTCCTAGTTCCTACCATCAGACTGAAGTAGGTTTTTGTTGTTGTTGTTTTCTTCTTTTTTTTTGTTTCTTTCTCTTCTTCTTTAAATGAGAGTCATGAATTATGTTGTAGCACCTGAGGACAGCTAAGGATGAGGCTCTTTTTTTCAAGATTGAGCTTGAAATTCCTTAATGGCCAGGGTCTTTGCTCTTGAATTGAAGATCTCAGGGTTTATAGAACAAATGTCTTTATGTTGATCTTGGGTCAGTAAGAAGGATCTGGTATCTGTAAAGGCAGTGCAGCTCTTTGGAGGAAAAGAGGCTAGTTCACTCTTGAATAAACACACTTGCTGATGGGTAATAAGCAAAACAAAAGTTATTTTTGTTATGCAGGACGCTCAGTTCAGAAGACTCTTCTAATTTGCTGTTGGATTAAAGACAAAGATTGAATTTAAAAGGCAGAAGGAGGGAAAAGACTTGAAGTTGACTATGTTCTTGTTCTCTTCCAACCTTTAAACCCTGAGCTGGAACACAACTTTCTTCCACATCACTGGGATCTCTTGGGTTCCCAGTTAGCTGCCCAAGACTTGCTTTAGCTTCAGATGTTTTAGAAGCATGTATCTTGACTGTATGGCCACCAGAGTCTTTCACCAAAGACCTCCCTGAAGCATCTTGCCTCTGAGAGTGTAGATTATTTCACAAATTTTTCAAGAGAAAGGAAGATTTACTAAAGACAGGAGAAGAACAGTGATTTTGACCTGCTTACAAAGAGTCCTTTTATAAAGCACATTGAATTGTGTTTTCAGACTTGAAACTTACATGTAGAGTATTGATGGTGCCAGTCTGGGTTGTTACTTTACTCAGCCAGAAATCCCATGTTAACAGTTCAAATTTCAGAGTCACTGGCTAAATTCAGAAACTGAAGACAAGAGAAAAAAGCCACTTTATTAATTGGTTAGTCTTAGGGCCCTGTTTAGAAAGTATATATTTAATTACAGTAAGAAAGACCACAGATCTCAAATAGTATATTTAGTGAAGAGGTAAATGCAGAATGTATTATTGATGTATAAACGTGGTATGGGGTGTTTTTTATTATAACTCAGTCTATTTCATTAAAACTCTACCTAGTCATACCTGTTGTAATTTTGATAACACTGAATATTCTTTTCTTCAAGTTTTATATTATTTAAATTTAATTAACATGCACTGTCTTATTAGTTTCAGAGGTAGGGTTGAGTAATTCATCAGTAGCATGTGACACCCAGTGCTCATTATATCCCGAGTCCTCCTTAATGCCCGCCAACCTGTTACCCCATCCCCCCACCCAACACTGAGTCTTTTCCTGTATTTTTTCAAAAGTTTCCAGTCTTTCAATAAGAATAGTTGTTTTATAGCAGCCTTAAATATAATTTGTTAAAATTACTTCTATATATTGTTTACATGAATCAGTCTCCAAGGGAATTCTAGCATAGCAGGGACCAAGCCCACCAAAGTAAGAGGATTCAGAGCTTAAAGTCAATATTTCTTACGAAATTCAGTCGAGAGCTTTTTTCTGAGCACATGTTAAAACCGGAGTATGTTTTGATCTCCTTGGCTTGGATTATGAGACTTTTCTGCTTTGATCAATTATACTGTGTGCTTTCCTTTTTAAACACTTACTTTGTACTTCATCATCCTCGCACACACACAAAAACCAAAGGGCAGGGGCAGGTGTGGGCAAGGCTCTAGAGCCATTTTTAGTTTGGTCTTGGTGCATGAAGACAGTGTGGTTTACGCCTTCCTCCTTCATTCCCCCTGAGATAAGAGATTGGCAATACTGTTGCTAAGTGAGATGACCTTTTACAGGGTTGATTTGTGATCCAGCCACCTATTGTATTTGTGCTATATTTACTAGGTAGCCTTTTTTAACACAGTGTTGATCCATAAACCAGTCAAAAAGGGAAAACCAAAAAAACAAAACAAAACAAAACAAAAAACCCAAAACAAAACCAAACCCAACAGACAGTAGAAGCTGGTTTGTCTCAACTTCTGTCTGTTACTCTTCTATGTCCAGAATGAGCCCTGAGCAGGAGTGTGGGTGCAGTCAGTGTCATCCTGGGAGGTCTGGTGTGCAGGGGAGCAAGATGTCTCTTCTTTGGGAATGCTTTCCCAGCTTTTCCCCCTTTCCACAGCACAAGGTGACGAAAGCAGATTTTTCAGCTTGCTTCTTTTGTAGAAATTCTTTCCTCATAACCTTTCCTATCCAGTGCTAGGCCTGTCTCGATATTCTCTAGGATGTTGAGAATGGAACATGAAAGTTGGCCCTGAAATATATAAGAGCAAGGGAAGAGCCATAAATCTAAGTCTGTAAAAGGCATTTGAATTACTTGTGAATAGAACTGAAATTCATTTTTTCCCCTTTGAATCTGTTTTTATCCTCAGACTTTTGTGTTGGGCGAAGCAGAGATATACTGGGTTGACAAATACCACTGAGACATTTTCAGATCCTAGCTGTTTTTCTTGTCTACACCCAGAAAAGTATTTTCTCTAGAACTGTATATGTATTGAAAAGGGTGGGGGGAATCTGACACCCTTTAAAGCCTTGTAATATCAGGATGAAAACGTAGCTAAATAGGTGTTTTCCATTCATGCAATTATTAACGAAAGTTTTAGAATAGATGCTTAGTTTGATTTTCCATCTTTACCACTGTTTTTCGTTGGGACTTCTTATATTACTGTTGAATAATGGCTCTTTTGAAAATTCCTTAGAGGCTTTTAATTTTTTTTTCTTTTAGCCTTTAATTTTGTAGTTTATACTGTGAGCAGTAGTCTTTCAGATTTTTCCTCAGTAGTCATAACATTATCTCCATGTCATTTCAAGTTATAAAAGTCAACACTTTAGGTAAGATGCTGTTAGACTAAGTTGATGTAGAAAGCTGAGAAAAAAAAGTTCTACCCATTTATGAAATTGAATTGTTATACTGTCTTCCATCTTTATTTTTTAAACCATAAAAAAATTTTAAGGATTCCAAAAACTTGGCCAAAAGCTAATGGCCATTTGTTGTCCCAGCTAGATTGGCATACAAATCCTACAAAATTTTGACAGCATTTATTGTGTGATTCTGTAAACCCGTAGTTCAGCTAAACATAAGCTATTCTGTCTTTTCACGTAGTTGTGTTGTCTTCATAATACATGTTATGTTTCACTATTTTAATTCATTTTAGTGAATATTTATTAAACATCAGTTTGGGGCATTGCAATGCTGGTAGCTAATTGGTTAATTTAAGAAGTCTACACAAGTAATAGTTTAAAAACCAGACAGTTAAATAATGCTTTCTCCCATATCTTGATACAGGGCCAAGAGTTTTTCTTGACTATGTGTCTGTAAGTTTGAGCTTCTCATGTATTTCTTTTCCTTCCTTTTCTTTTTTCATAAGCCATGCCTCTGATTCCCTCTTTCTTCTTTGAAGACCTTGGTGAAGGAATATGAACCAGACTCTTTATTGATTCTATACTAAGTCCTCTGCCCTGGTATCTTTGATAGTTTTCTTGCACATATAATTCAAAATAATTATATTCTTTTTTGGGGGGGTCACCATTTGGAGTTTCTTCAAAGCATTCACCTGTGTTATAATAGAAATTACAATTATCTTTCATTTCTACAATCACATATCAGTGGCTTACAACAAATTTAACTAAATTATATAATTATAGAGCAACTGGCATAAATAGGTTTGTTACCCTGGCTGAACATTGGTAAGCACACAACTCAAAAGTTGGTCACAGCTGTTGTGGTTGCTTCTTTGAGCTTGGCCTGGTGGCCATGACCTTATCACTATCCATTGGTCCTGATGGTATTCATCACACTGGAGGGATGGTGACAGTCAGCTGGCTTAGTGCAGCCAGCTTAAGAAAGTGACTCTTTTAGTAGTAGGTCATGACAGTTTTTTGAGGTTTTTATGGGAGGGTGATGAAGATTTGCATTAAAAAAAAACAAAACAAAAAAACCTCAGAACCCCCACCAAACCCAAAACCTGTAGCCTTAATCCTGTAATAACTGTGTAACCTCAAAGAAGCCTTGAAATCTCCATGAACTTTAAAGTCCTCCTCTGGAATAATGAGGGTCATGATAATCACCTGCCTCATATGAGAGCTTATAAACTGCAAAAACACTTTACTGTTTTTATGTCAAGAGAAATGGGAACTAGAGAGACTAGGCGTTTTCCTCCAAGAGCACACCAGGCTCTTGAATTCAGTTGAAATACTGGAGCCAGTTTGCTACCTAGCTTGAGGGATATTTTATCACAATGAGAGATTATTATTCTTCTATGACCTTGGATCTCTCCTGTGCTCCTCTCGGATATGCTGGCACACAGTCGAATATGGTGTGGAAATCTACCTCAGATCACCTTGGAAATTTAGTGCACTGCATAAACGGGAACCCATGATTTCTCATCTTTTTCCTGGTGCATTTTTCAAGGCTTATCTTGGACATACATTTATCTACTAGGGGAACTGAAGTTTTGGGGAAAAACGAGTGAGATTGAATGATCTGGAAACCTGAAATCTATAGACATCTTCAGATTCTTGATGAAAGAAAAATATGCTCTATGCCCTGCTTTTGTTCCATTCCCACACTGTCTTACTGTCATTGAATCTTTAGAGCTTGGAGAGAACATTAGTAAAAATAGGCTCTCTCTCTATTGCATTCTATTCTCTTTATTTAGAAGTTACTGTGATTTAGGTCCCAGAGGCTTGATAAGTGACTTGTATCCATCAAATAGCTTTTAGATGGATATCTTTGCACTTTGGGGAACTTTCCTGTTAGCATTTTGAAAACATCTTGGCCTGTGTTTGTTGGAAACTTAATCCTGATTTATATTTCAAAGTACTACATTTTTGTTATAAGCCTTTAGTTTTCAAGACAGGTTGGTGATTGTACATAAGTCAAAGATTACCATTCCCAGGCGTGAAAAGAAACAAGTTAGAAACAAGCATCTAAACTGAACTGAGAACTAAATTTAATAATAGAAGTTCAGCAGCTTCCAATGATAAGATTTTTTTCTCTTTGAGGCCTTTTCTTAGAAGTGATAGTGTGTATCATGGCTGCAATGCAGGCTAAAAGAGCCTTAAAAAAAAAAAAGAGATCATCTGGATCTATGAAACTATTTTAGTGTGAGTATATTATAGCCAGGGTTGGGAGAATAGAATTTTTATGCTAAATACTTGATAGGAATTCCTGAACACAGAGCCTGCCTCTTAAGGTCCCCTTCCCGTGATGACACATGAGCCTAGTCATGATCTTCCTGTGAATTGCCAGAGAGTTAGAACTTTACTCAGAGAAAAATCACACACTCATCATTATTTTAGAATCAAAATCTGTTGATGTCTGTGCCATGAGTGATATTTTTAGAAATGTGGAAGAATTCTTCACAGAATCTCAGTTTCAGAATGGCCTTGAGAATTTAGGTAGTAACAGTGAGAGCTGCCGTTTGTGGGATTTTACTGTGTGCCAGGAGGCCTAGCACTTCATGTATTTATTTATTGCCTTATTTATTGTCTGATTGATTGAAACAAGGACTCCAAGGCTGTCATCTAGGCCAGTAGTCCAGGTTTGATGATCTCAATCACATAGCTAGCTAATCAAGCTTGTCTTAGTGTGGTTCTGTATTTTGCCAAGGACATGCTTAAGTAGCATAGTTTGAAGGATCAAGAAGGTTGAAAGATCATTTATCAGGTAATCTCTCCCCAACCCACATTGTTAAGAGTATGGCCATACTGTGAACATGGCGTTTTTCAAGCTCTTAACTCGGGGACAGTGGTATTTGCCATCACAAACTCCATAATGGCACATCTGTCCTGTACCCCCCTTTTGCTATGGTAAAGGGAGATTTTTAAACCAGAGAATTGTCCTGATTTTCAGTCCAAGGAGAAATTTAGGTGATGTTTCAACAAAAGATGAAGACTGTGTTCTTTAAACTTATATTCCTTGATCTTCTCTGTTTTCTCTTGTGGCTGCTTGTAGGTGATTTAGTAGAGTTTGACAGAACAGTTACAGATTTTATTTTTCTGCTCCTTAAGATCCAGCCAGAATTGTCTTCTTCGCCCATTCCAAATTTGCTTTTGATTACAGTAGTTTATTGCATCGTATGCTGAGACCAGTGGAAATGTATCAGGGAACATTTGGAATCATAGCCTTGGAGTCCTACAGACACAAAAATACCAACCCTATCAAATCAGTGTTGGGCGTTATATCATATGCTGTGTCTCCTGAAGAGCATCTGAATTCCCTCTTGGAACCATACTCCAAGGTCCCCACCATTGACTAGCCAACAGTCCTACGAAGAGTAACGTTCGTGAGACTTTGATTGTCAGCCGGGGATATCCCATATTGGACCCAGTCGTTGCTTATTCCTTTGACATTTCTGTCTAGCAGGGGTCTGTATGGGGGGGGGGGGAAGAACAACAGCAAACATTCTTTCCGTTAAAGTGAAAGATGATTGGGATTTTGACTTCTGCAAACCCCTGAACAGAAACTGGGAATCAGTCAAATCCCAAGATAAGGTTATTATAGACTTTGCATAATAATGCAGAAGGATAGGAGCGCTGTACTATGAGGAAGCCTGTCTCATCAGAATCCCTGTAAGACTGTGAATGAATCACATAGACTAAGAATGACAGCTGTACTCACTGAGGAGAGGGGAATTGAGATTGCTTACCCAAATTGATTGTTAAGCAAAAGTTTTTGTTGGCATGATGGTAAGATCTAGATTCCAGGAATAAAAAGTGATCATGGGGTGAGGAAATGTTTATATTAAAGACTATCTTGACCCTAATTCTATTTAACTGACTTTTCAGTATGAGACTCTATTTCTGGATTACAAAACCGACAAGTGTCCCTGGTGCACAATGGGACTGGGATCAGTGCAGAGCGCTCTTCCTCCAGGGGAAACACAGCACGGCTGGGAAGGGGCCACTTCCCTTGCCCATTACACAGTGCACGTTCCTGGGGAACCTGATACAAAACCATTTGTAGACTACCTGCTTCTGGGCTGGGGGTTTCTTAGGTAGCAGAGCAGCTCCCTTGCTGAGTGAGATCTATTGAAAGTCAGCCCCTGACACAAGGGTTTGTAAAAGATCAAAACAAAGCTAAAACAAATTTAAAAATTAAAGAAGAAAATGAAACACTGACAAATGCCTTTTCATGCTGAATAGCTCCAGTTGGTACTGTAAGGACCTACTTATAGCGACTCCATTTTGTCCAAGCCACCATTTTGTTTACTCAGACAACCAGTTCTAGGAAGAATGGGTGGCCAATTCCCCTGCCATTTGGATGTTGTTTACATCCAAACAAGGGCAAGTCAGATCAGATGGAAATGCCTAATCAGTTATCCCCCTTAACATCCCAGATCTTGAACAATGGAAATGCAAATTAACTCTGGATAGGTATGTGACCCTAGTCAGCTTGTGATTTGGGGATTGCCCTATAAAAGCTAGCCTGAGAAATTAGGCAGGGTTGCTCTCTCTCCAAAGAAGTGTCCCTGACCGGCCGTGGCCCTGGCTGGTCAGTATAATTCTCGATGCTTGGTGCGAAATAAAGCTTTGCTTGACCTTCGCTTTTGTATCAGCCTTGTTCCATAAACCAAGGACCCTAACAGGTATAGGGTGGCAGCCTTCACCAAATGAGAGGTATGCTTACCAAGTATTAGCTGTATCTAAATCTATTTATGCCTGTTGTTACTGTAATTAGGTAATATATTCAAATAAGATGCAAACCAACGAATTAATTGTGGTTTCTATTAGAACTAAATTGATTACTTTGGATATACTCTATAAAGGTAAATCACTTGAAAAATATGCTTGTTGAAGAAGTTGTGGGCAAGTTTAAGGGGGACTATATTTATATAGCCATAAGAAATCTGCCCTCAGATTGTTTGACCTATGGCTTTTATGTTCTCATTCCACAATAAAGAAACTGAAACATAGCAGTACATATTTTGGGTGTGGTTTTTCACAAGAAAGGTAACAACTTAAGTCAATGAAAAGCCTTGAATTTTATAGCCAAATAAATAGTTGGCAGGTGAATGTGCATTTATATGACTTAGGTTAAAATTAAATAAATAGTAAATAAAATATTACTTTGCCCATGTGATAGATTTACAAAGCCACTAAGTTGTGTGTTTAATCATTTTAAGTATACTGGAAAGTGTTTAGTATATAATTATCTAAAACTTTGGGTAGAAAATTATATAAAGTGCCAATCATATTAAGCTGTGCAGATTAATAGATGGATTTAAGGTATATAGTAACTATATTCAAAGGAAGTTTATCAAATTGTTAATGGCAGTGATTTCTGGATTGCAGAATGGTAATGCTGTTAAATTTATTGTATTTTGCTGTATTTTCTGTTTTATTTAATGGTCACAATGTCTCTCTAGTTAGCAGTTATTAAACTTTTGAAAAAGCAGAGACAGAGAATAACCTCAATAAATCAGTTCAGTTATTAGTCTTGGCTCTGTGAAGGTTTTTTTTTTCCCCCAGTCCAAGCATTTGTGTCTTGATTGGTGGTGTCAGCATTACAGTGTTGGCTGAATTGGGTTCCTGCTGTGAAATGCAGATGCGTAGAAATGTAAGTGCATTTCTTTTGCTCATGGGAAATAATGCCTTATTGAAAGCAGAGTATCTTACCCTGGGCTTTCCCATCCTTAACCTTGGCCTTATAAGGATAAAGAAGATGGAAGTTTAATGAGTTTCTTAATGGCTCTTTAGTCTGCAAATGTTGGGCAGTCTTTAGTAGTGTTGCTTGGTTGGGTGTAACCAGTAGGAGTCAGTCAGCTGTGAGTGTGCTAACCAACTATCTGGTCTATTTTAAGGATCACATGAAAACAATGCAAAGGCTAGTTTGAAGTGAAAGGTGCTAGAAGGGAAGGCTGAGGTCAAATGAGAACAGGTGGGATGATCAGTTCAAACACTTTCTGGATTCTGTAAACCTCTCACTAAATCACCAGATATTAATTCTCATACCTGTTAGGCGGTTAGACTGCAGATAAATTCCATAGGGCAGTGGAAAGTAGTGACTTGTAGAGAATGTAGTTCTTTTTTTTTTATAACTTTTTTTAACTTTAAATTTATTTTATTTTTTCAGTTTTCTAAGATTCATTGCCCATTCCCCACACCCAGTGCTCCATGCAATAGGTGCCCTCAGTACCCACCACCCGGCTCTCCCATCCCCCCACCCCCTCCCTCCAAGTCCCTCAGTTTGTTTCAGTGTCCAAAGTCTCTCATGTTTCGTTTCTCTCCCTGAATTGCCCTACTTTCCATTTACTTTTCTTCTACTGTCTTCTGGATTACCCCTTGTGCACCGCAAGTAAGTGAGACCATGTGATACTTGACTTTCTCCACTTGGCTTATTTCACTCAGCATAATCTCTTCCAATCTAGTCCATGTTGCTACAAAAGTTGGATATTCATCCTTTCTGATGGAGGCATAGTATTCCATTGTATATATGTACCACATCTTCCTTATCCATTCATCTGTTGAAGGGCACCTTGGCTCTTTCCACAATTTGGCGATTGTGGCCATTGCTGCAGTGAACATTGGGGTACATATGGCCCTTCTTTTCACTACATCTGTATCTTTGGGGTAAATACCCAGTAGTGCAATTGCAGGGGGAACATAGTTCTTTACTTTGATGATGAATTGTGCTCAAAATCTTTTAGGATAACTCATAAATATGTTGGTGAGCAGAAAGAGTCAGAACAAGAGTATGATTCTGTTTATATAATGTTGACTGCTTTGGGGAAGCAGCAAGTAGTGAATGGAGAGACCCATGATACGAAGTTTTAAGACATTGGTAATTTTCTGCTTCTTGATTTGGGTGCTGATTACATGGGTGAGTTCTTTTGGTCAAAATTCATCAAGCTCTGGACAAACAAAAATAGAAAAGAAATGTTTCAGAGCATTCCTTTGGCCTTCACTTCATGCTACCAGGGTCATGGCCTGAGTTTCTGGATTATTCCCCTTACAGACAACTGGATCATAACGCCGAGTGTTTCTTGTTCATTCCCACGCAGTCTAAAAGGTGCAAAGAGGGTCTTCCTGGTTTCAGCAGCTTCCTTTTTTTTTTCCTCGGGATTCCTGGCTTAGTGAGACTCCATGCAAAATACCGATACTCCTTTTTCAGTTTTAGCCTTTCTGAGTGGGTACTTGTGCCTATATTATATATAGTTTCCTTTTCCCCATATCAGGAGGGTATCTGTTGCAGCATGAGCTATCATACTTTTTACACATCTTCCTCTGTAAAACCATACTTGTGTCCTAATAGTGATTTTTATCACAGTTCTGCAGCATTTGGGTGCACAATCTACAAGAAAGATAATTCATCATCTGCATTTATGGTTTTGTTGAAAAGACCAGAATGTACATACCGGAGAATAATTAAGCGCCGAAGTGTGTGATTCCAACTGAAAAGCATATGATGCCATTTCAGAAAGCAGCAAATTAGAGCCGACATAGGTGATTTCAGGGGAGAATTTGTTTAGGCAGAGAAATGGAGAATTGAGTCTATGGGAGAGAAAGGGGATTAAGAAAGGCAGAAGCACACCCTTGCATGGGAACCAGTGAAGGATCCGGCCTGGTGGGCAGAGAGAGTCTGTCTTGGAATTAACGAGGCCACCTCCTCTTTTGCTCAGGACAAGGCCTGATTAAGGAGGGAGGGCTTGGAAGGACATGGCTAGCTGCTGTGGGAAATAGCAGTCAGGGTTGGTGCAGGCAACTGGCATATTATCCAGTGTTTTCAGAAGATGCAAGGTCTCCAGGATGACTTGGAGGGAGGAATAAGCAGGAAATTGCGAAGATTCTCCAAGGCTAATTTGTCCCAAAGCATTTAAAGATATGGTCTGTGATTTGTGCTGAATATATTTAAGTATTGACTTCATTCCAGTACCTCTTCAAAGTGCTGCAAGAAGCAAAAGAATTGGTATGTTTAAATGTGTTTAGTTTTTTGCATAGTCACATCAACACAGCCCTAGATTTAACCCAAAATAGTAGCTTTCGAATATCTAAAAATCTGCAGGAAGAGATTGCAGGAAGTCTTGATTTTAGTTAATGAACCAGGGACTGCCTTTAGAATTTTCAGAGGCAAAAGCTACTTTGTGAATTGATCGCCATATCACCCTTCTGGTTCCATCGAGGTCCTCTTTCCAGAAGCTACTCAGCACCTTTTGGGTTTGAATGCTGACGTCGCATGGCCTTCAAAATGTAGTGATACTGTTGATTCCCCCTCTGTGCTCATCACATGGTGAGGGAAGAGATGGGGGAGACCCTGCTGCTTCAAGAAGCAGGAAGATGGTTCTTTGTAAGACGAGGCTCTCACCCCGCCTACCAGAGAGCTCCGCCTCCACACAGCAAGAGTTACATCCCTTTTTCACGTATCCACAGCCAAAATTACTGTGTCGTCCACTTTGTTCACCATAAATAGGCTTCGGATTAGAATCACATTCATCACTCTTGCCAGCTTACTAGGTTGCTCATTGTTACCAGATAGAGGGGCTATAACACCATGTAAGCGGAATGTTAGATTAGAATTAATAGCCAATGGCGTCTTTCCTCCTCTCTTTTTCACTGATCAGATAATTTTCACTGATGTCACCCTTTATATTGAGCCAGTTGACACATACTAGTGTCATTTACTTGAAATACTTTCAGTTTATCTATTTTTGTTTTGTTTTGTTTTTGGACTGAGATAAAGGTGCCATTTGCAGTTACTTGTTTGGGTCTTTGCATATTTGGTCAGAAGATATTTTTGAAAGCGAGGCTGTAGCGCTGTAGATGGGATCTTAAAGTCAGCATCAAATCTGCATTTCCTCTTCACTTGGTGTTGTGAGCTTCTCAGTGTCCTTCTGTGGGAGCACACTGGTGCTCATCTTTCATCATGAGTGGCTCTGAGTCATTTATGGTAAATAATGAAATGCTGTTTCCTACAATGCAGTGCAAATGGCTGAGTGTTGTAAAAGTCTAAAGAGCTCTATTACTTCTAAATGACTAGATAACACAAAAATGTTAACCCCAAGGAAAAGAGGTCCAGTAGAACATGCTGCTTGTGAAGCCCCATCTTCCTGCCTGATGCCTTCTGCTAGGCTTTCTGCACCTGAACTCCGCAGGGACTGGCTGGTGTCTCACAGTTGCCTTCCAGAGCAACAGCTTATACCTTTCAAACCATTGGGAAGACTGGGAGCAGTAGTGGTTCATTTATTCGGCATGGGGAAAGGGAGAAACTTGCAAAATTTGTTTTCAATCTGAAACCCTTAATAAATTTTTTATGATGCTGTTACCGAGGATAAGGCCCTCGTGATACAAGGGTGCGGCGGCAAATGCCTTGAGCACTGATGTTGAACAGAGTAAGTTCTGTCAGAATAAAGGTTTACAGATGCCTGACATGTTTTCAGAATTAACTCTTAGTATGATATTTGCATTCTCTTTCTCTTACCCACATATACAACAATTATACAACACTATGTATCAAACACAGATGTAATTTGCAACTCTCGGCTCCCTTGCACTCCACACTCTGTTAGTACAAGTGCTAAATGTTCGTCAAGGTGAATATGTATGTTCTCATCCCGGGAGCCATAAAGTAGCTACATATATAAGTGTTAGGATTTGAAGACCTTAACGGGCAGGTACAGAGTCTTCATGCACTATACTCCCATTGTGAAAATTGAATTAAATTGCCGGTCAGTGAGCTCTTTATCCTGACAGGAGAGCCTCTTTGTGGCAAACCATAGAGAAGGGTGATCTTTGGCCACCAGTATTCTCAAGCTCAAACCCTTTGCTGAAGTTTGCAACTGAATTTTCTCACGTTTCCCAGACATGATCACTTTGCCAAATGAAATCATCTGTTTCCTGTACTAGAACTGCTTTCTTTCCTCCAGATAGCAGCTACAAGGTATGAAAATGAATTGCATAAAAATAAATTACACATGCTGCATTTTGGGGAGAGTACCCATAGCTGATCCATCAATTTCTTTTCACTGCTGTGCTGGGAAGTACACTCTAATCTTCAGTTATCGGTCATATGCAATTATTTGAGTGTTTGGATCTTCCCCAAACAGGGATGCTTTTGTGCCAGGAAAATCAGGCTGTTTGGATGTTTGAGAATATTTTGCTTTTGGTGAAGAAGCGTTGTTGCTTATGCCGTGGGGGAGACAGATTCAAGGAAGTGTTGCCATTCCCAGAAGCTCGTTGGAAGAATGGCCTAAGTGGCTCAGCTTCCAGACCATTTACCATCTTCCATCCACCTAAGGTTTGGTGTGGGCATCTGCGTGGCATTAGCAGTGCAGCCGACTTTGAGTAACTGAGTAGGGACTCTGAATCTTCTGGGTGTTATCCAGGCTTTTTCATCTCTATATGCTTACCCTGCCACTTCCCCTCTGATACTCTGCCCTTTTGTAAACTGTGAGCAAAAGAATCCAATGAACAGGAAGGAATTTCCATGGAGACAGGGAGACTGGGGAGAGTCTTAACCTCAGGAAGTTTGTGTTTCTTTGCTTAATCTTGTTAATTGTTACATTTGTTTTTTTTTTTTTTTTTTTTTCCTTTGCTTCCAAGGAAAATTGGAAGTAGGATAATTAGAAGAGTGGTTTTAAAAGGGAGAAAAGTAATTAAGGCCTAGTGGGAAGGCCACAGACCTTGTTTGGGGATGTAGGCCCATTCTGACACTCCCTTGTTTGAGACCTCAGGGTAGGCTATTCACTCAGTGTCTGAAATTGTGTGTGTGTGTATGTTTTCTGTAATAAAGGCTATTGGATAAGACGTTCCCTGAGGCCAAGTTCTTAATTTAAGATTATAATCTTAGTAGGATTTTTGAATTACTAACTCTGGTGGCTGTCTCCCCTTCCCCTTTTGCTTTCTTTTTCTGTTTATTCTCTACCCCCTCCCACCTCTGACCCTATTTTTTTTTTTTCCAGTATACTTTTTGGTGGTGTATTTTGCATTTCAACTTTTACTAATCCCAGTGTTTTAGTGTGCTGTGTAGGTGGGACACGGTTCTGTCCTTAAGTCTGGTGAACTTTACTTGTTTACAGCTTTAAAAAAGAGAGTTTCTTATCCTTCCCCTGACAGATTTAGAGGTTGGTAGCCAGCTGTAGGTCTGTTATTGTGATGGGCACACATTAGAGTAAATGGATTCCAAAGACAGGTATGATGAGGCTGGGAGGAATTACTGGCACACACAAAATATTTCATTTGAGATTATACATAAATTCATCTGGTTCTAGATATAACCATAATATCTTTCTCCCTTAATTAAACACAGTTCCTCCTTGCTGAATTTTACAGAATGTTATAAGAAGAATAGAAGACTAAAAAAACAGTTTCTTCATGTAAGGCATTATTTCCTGGCATGTTGGTTGGCACAAGGATTTTTGATATCAGAATGTGGTTCCATGCATTGATTAGAGCACAGCTCTGAGCCAGAGTGACATTTAACTCAAACTCAAAGTGGCTAGTCTTAATGTTTTATCTTTTTTTTGGACCATCTTCCTCTTTATTATGTAAAGTATGTTCATTGTAGAAAATTGGAAAACATCAGCAATAAGGAAAATAAAGTCAACTGTAGTTCTCCCACCTCAAGATAATTACTATTATCTTTCTGTTGAATATTAACCCAATTTTTTTTGCCCCATGAATATGTATCTTTTTACAAAAATGAAATATACATACTCTAGTGATTCTTTTAGCTGTCCTTTTGTATTTTATGTTAAAATATTTTTATGACAGAATACTTAAACCCTGTTTTTATTGATGCTTTACTGAAGTATAGTGATATACTAAAATACTTAGGTGAGCTTATCACCTCTTGAGAATTTAGTTTGTTCCAGTTTGGTCATTATTAAATAAAATTCTGCCCCCGAAGTCCACAATATGAAATGGAAACTTTTGGCCAACATATATGCAAAAAACCTTACATTTTTTTATCCGGATTCCTAATTCTCATTCAAAAAGGATTGAGCAGTTCACATTCTTGCCATTGTGGTGTCAGAATGAACATTCTGGGGGTGCTGAGGTGGCTCAGTTGGATAAGCATCCAAATCTTGATTTCTGCTCAGGTCATGATCTAAGGGTCATGAGATTGAGTCTGGTGTTGGGCTCTACACCGGCAGGGAGCCTGCTTAAGCTTCTCTTTCCCTCTCCCTATGCCCCTCCCCACCTCTCTCTGCCTCTCTAAAAACAAAACAAAATAAAACAGAAAAAACAAAGAATGCCCATTCTTGCTATAACTCCCACCCCACAGGTGTTACATGTCATTAACAGTAAATCCACAAAGATGTTTTTTCCAGTCAGTTTTAGAACAGTATCTTGTTAGTGTTCTGCCTTACATTTCTCTAGTTACAAGGGAGAGTGAACATTGCTAGGTAGGTTTTGAAGCAGAGCTTATGGGGGAGGTTTGTGAGTCTTTCCTCACTGTGTGCTGTGTGACGGGTGCCTCTCTACATCATCTATGACTTCATCTCAACCAGAGAGGCAGTAAGGGGAATCTGAGGTCTAGAAGTACGAAAGTTGCCCAGTGTAACTTAGTAACAAGGGTTTTGTTTTTGTTTTTGTTTTGCCTTAAACCCAGAAATTGTATGGCCGATAGAAGATGGGTCACAGTCACAGGGAGTCAGCAAATAAGGAGTAAGGTGCAACTATGCTTGACTAGGTGACCTTAGGGAATAGGGCATTTTGGTTATTTGACATCAGTAAAAACCACAGTCCTCAGTGTTAACCTTACACATACATAGCTAATAAAATTCTGCTAGAAAAACATACACCTGAACATACACATACACACAGGATCAAATATAATAAAAATTTCTGGAATTTCAGAGAGCTTAAAATGCAGCTTTCTCTGTGAGTATTGATGATGCCTGGGGACTACCCCAACTCCCTGGTCTCTCCCCTTCCTGGAACCCTCTCAGTGTTCTGTTCAGGAAGGTTTCCTTTCACTCTTCTGCTCTGTGGTCTGACTGTTGAGTTGGAGATGAGGCTTGGCTTCCAGGGAAGAGTGGTGTAAGCTGCTCTGCACCTGGGCCCCGTGACAGCCAGTCTCCAGCTGCCATAAGGCTACTGCTGTTTCTGCTACTAAGTGCCATGGAAACCCAGTGAGCTTCAGGAGAGGTGGGTGAGCAGCACATCACTGAGTGACACTGGATTGTTAAATGTCACATTACAGAAATAGAACCACCTGAGGAAGAGCCGGGCCATGCTAGCATCCTGTAGCTCTCTTTTTTGGCATCAGCTTCCCTTTGGCTAAGTCTTCTCCATGAGGAGCAGGGAGACTCGGTGCTTCGGTTATCTGCATTGGTGGGTCTGGCAGAGATGCCCCTTCTTTGGCATATCACTAATGCAGAAACCAGAGATTGATTAATTTGATTTGGATTAAAAAACATGACTCTGTTAAGGCTTTGGTGACCATGTATACATCTGTCTTTTGAGCTTCACAGTTTTAGGATCAAGGCAAGTTGCTTTAGCATCTACTATGCGGTCATGTCTTTTTTTTTGGACATTAAAAATTAAACACCTTGAATATGTTATATCCCAGGTGGATAAATTCTAATGACATCTCCAATTTGATTGACTTGCATTTTCAGATTATTAGTCCAAACACCCTCAGTCCTCAGCTGCCCAAAGGGAACCCCTGGCAGTTTAATAGAGTGGACTGTGTGTCGGGTTTCATTTAATGCGGGTGCTAACTTTTTGTTTTGTTTATCACTATCTAATGCTATTTCCATCTAATTAGGTTGAAAATCAGCAATTAGAATTGGAATGCATGTAATAGTTGTTATTTTCCTTTTGATCATAGTTATACTCTTAATGATGTGATTTGTAGTCAGGGTGTGTGTGTGTGTATGTGTGTCTAAGGGAGTGAATGTACTATAGAAATAGCAGTGGGTGTTAAGTCTGGAAGAATCCAAGTTTTGCTTCTTATTAGATACCTGAGCTTGATGGGGTCTGTCTCCATGAGCCGTAGTATCCTCATTTCCAAAAGCCAAAATAATGGCTACTGCTTATAAGGAGTGCACTGGGAAATCTGTAGATAATCGACTAATCCGATAAGTAAGGGTGCATATACATTGGGAGCGAAGGGATATTTGCATATATGAGAATTGGAGTAAATTGAAATCATTAATAGAGCCTAAACGTTATTTATGTCTCGAGCTAATGTTTTCTTTTTGGGGAGCCAAATTTAATCTTAAATATTAATACTGTACTTAGATACTGATGGTTTACAAAAACAATTCAAGCTGGAGAGCACTGCAGAGGGGAAGATGATGACACTGAGAAAATTTAAGAATTTAAATCTCATGATGGTGTTGACTAAACAGCACCAGTTTCCAGTACACGGACGTGGATTTGTCAGCCTTTGGGAAAAGCACACTCAACCAGCATGCCCTTTTGGTACGATAGCGCTGGAAATGTGGGATGCTCAGTTAGAAACTGAGCTCTGTGTCAGTCCCTGATATCTCAATTTCTTACGTACTGACACAAGAAGCAGAAGAAATGTGCCTTTGGAGAGTGAAGAACCCTCTCATTTTCTCACTATCCTACCTCATGCCATTTCTCTTCAGGGTGATTGTTCTTAAGAACTGATTCTCAGTGCTGAGTAAAGAATACTTTTCCACAGTATTTCTTCCAAAGTGTGTCTTGATAGATTCTACAAACTATAGAGCAAGATTTCACATGCTGAGTAAAAGTAAGATGATTTATCTTTCTGGAGAAAGCTAAAATTCATCTCACTGACTTTTCTAACCTCATTTTCCTCTTCTTCATCTATTTTTTTTTTTTTTTTAAGATCCAAGGTAGATTTGATTTCCAGAGGTTGAGAATTTAGGGCTTTGTTTTCTTCTGTTTATATCAAAACATTGTATAATACAAAATGTCTGCCATGGCTTGAAGGGGAGCAGATCTGTTGGCATGAGTTAGTCAATTGAGCAGGCATATGTGGCTTCTCTTCCACACAGTTCCCTAAACATCCTTCATTGTTCAACTACTTATTATTATTTAAAGATTTTATTTATTTGAGAGAGAGAGAAAGCATAAGCTGGGGCAGAAGGAGAGGAAGAAGCAGGCTCCCCACCTAGCAGGGAGCCCAATGTGGGACTCGATCCCAGGACCCTGGGATCATGACCTGAGCCAAAGGCAGATGCTTAATTGACAGAGCCACCCAGGCGCCCCTGTTCAATTACTTATTAAGCACCTACTCTTTGCCAGATACTGTTTAGACATCAGGCTCCTGAGCTGTCAGAAGGTTAAAGGATTGACTCAAGCATTGCCCCCTGACCCTCCCCCCGCCCCAGAGCGTTTTAGTGAGGAATTCATACAAGAACATAAATAAATAAGATCATTTCTGCCAGTGAGAAATCCTGAGCAGGATTACAGGGTAGAAAGTTTGAATTTATGTAGGTGTTCAGGGAAGCCTTAGATGCCGTCAGGCTAGTTGAACTGAGTCATCTTATGTGTTAGAAAGAAGCCAGGCATAGCAATACCTAGGAGAGAAGTGCATCAGAAAGAGAAAAAATAAAGTTCAGGGGCCTCGAGGGACAGAAATATGGCCGGTGTGCGCTAACATAATGAATATGCCCCAGAGTGGTAGGAAGTGAAGTGGGAGAGGTAGATAAAGTAAGACATTTAGGGGTCTTGGACTTGGTTTTTCTTGTAATGGAAAACCATGGGGTCATTTAGGTAAGGAACAATTCCGATGTGCTCGATGTTTTCACAAGGTCCTTGTGGATGCTTGTGTTGATGCTGAACTCTAGGGGCTACTACCAGGGTCAGGGAGGCAAGTGAGAAGGGCACGTAGGAGAGCGGGGGATGGGTAGGCAAGCAGATGCAAGACGGGGATGAGAGAATCAAGACTTCCTCCTAGTCTTCCATCCTGAATAGGAGGGAGACATGGTGGTATAATTGACTGAAATGGGGAGGATTGAGAGATAGGTAGGATTGTGCGTGGAGGATGGGGATGAAAGTTTTCTTAAGCATCCTGTGTTCTCCATTTTTGTTAGATGTACAAGTAGATATTTTGAGTAGGTAATTGGCTAGAAAACACGATGGAAGAGAGGAGAAACCCACTGAAAGAGCAAACAATATTAAAAAGGCTGATGTTTGGGATGGGGTAGAATAGACACCTGTGTCAAGCCTGGGGCAGGGAATACCCACACAGTATAAACTGAAGGGGAACTTCTTGTAGATTGTGTGCAGTGGTGATATTACCTATACTTCTCAACCCTGGATGCAGTGTGAATCCCATTGGAGAGCTATAAAATATAGACCTATGGCCAGGCCCCACTGTAAACCTATCGGAGTATCTTTTTTGGGAGGGGAGGGGGAAGGGGGGGCCAAGGACAGTGGTAGACAAAAGGTAGTGTCGGAAAAATTACCCAGGTGATTCCAGTGAGCTGCTGGGCTGGAGTGCCGGGCCAGGCACCTCAGCAGAACTTCAAAACCTTCATCTTCGGAGAAGGCAAAGGGTGGAAGTGAGAGGAAGCCAAGGGCTGCAAAGTTGGGGGTGGGACACACCTGATCCGTCCCTGCAGCTACAATTGGAGACCAGAAGCAGCCAGGACCCTGTGTTCATTTCAGCAGGGAGAGCAGGATATGACTCCTAAAGAGGGCAGTAGTCAGAGAAGAGGGGACGTGAGGGCTTTCTACCTAAGGTTCCAGGCAAGGCGAGCGCTGCAAGTCCCTTGGCTCAAGACTCCTCTGGCACTTCCCACATTCAGATTTCTTTCCACACCCAGGGTGGGCTGAATCTACCACCTCAGCAAAACTGTTGACAGAAAATCTGAACTTTGTCTGTCTCTCACAGTCTGGCCATAATTTCTGTTATAATACCCAGCATTATTAAAGGCAGAGTGAAAAGAGCAAGAGTGTAGTTTGCTGTGAGATATTTCAGTATGCATCCTTACCTTTGGCTATTCCACTTCTAGACTTCTATTGGAAGGAAAGGAGGAAGCCAGTGTGTTCAAAGAAGTTTGCTTGAGGGAGTGCTTCACAGAAACACACATAAAAGTTTGCTTGAGAGAAATTTTCAACCACGTAGAGATAACTTGTTACTTCTCTAAAATCAGAGCATGGGGAAATGTTTAGCATCTAAGGTGAATTAAGAACAGTAGGCTTAAAACCATATATAATTCTAGTTCTACATTAACATTGGTAATAAGACACAAAATTATAGAAAACAGCTCTTGCTGAGTGGGATTATGAACCATTTTACTTTTCTCAAATATTTTATTTAAAATATTTTAAGTATTTTTACTTAAATACTTTTAAGTGTTTTACTTATTCCTTTTAAGTTTCCTTAATTTTTCATGTAGTTCAGATATCCTAGGGTTTTCATAACAAAAATCAAAGTGGTATTTTAAAAGAGATTGGTAAATAATTTGTGAACTTTACATAAGTTTAATTATGAGTGTATTACCTGGTTTTCTAAATTTTAATAACACTCATCTCTGCCTCTCAGAGATGGTGTAAGAATTAAATGGGATAACCAGTGGGAAAGCATGCTGTGAAATTCCTGTCATGTATTAGAGTCTCTTCACTATTAATGCACTATTGCCTCCATTTCTAACAGTAAACTTTATTCCATGGAAATACTGTTTTTTTTTTTAACCTAACATTTTAGATAAAATAGCAAAATTGAGGTAGTTTCATCAGTTGTGCTACTTAATATGCTGATCATTGGTGAGAACTGGCATTCCAGAGGGATGAACGGTGGTGCCTGGGTCATCTGTCTATGCTCTTTGCAGTGATCGGTTAAGGAATAAGCATTATTCTGGCCAACAAGTGGTGAGGGGGTGCTGGGCTGGGCTGGGGGCTTCAGGGACGGATTTCTTAGCAGAATTAAAGGAAGGAAAGCCACCAGAAAATGTGTCTGTTCTGCCCTGTACTTGCTGACTTTCAATGGGTTTGTGATACCTGGAGCTGCTGCATCCATTTTGGGACCATGAAACTGCAGGTTTGGGGACAAGGGCCTGGTGCTTGATGACTCCCTAGAGCTGCCAGAGCACTTGGAGGCTGCCCTCCTTTGTGCATTTTGTTGAGTACAGAGCCTAACAAGTCAATCTGTTGGCCTCTGAAGGTCACACGTTTGTCATGCATAGCCAGAAGCATTGTAGGTGACACCACTTGTGGAATTTGACATCTGGTTTCCCAAAACAAATAAAAAGGGAAATTTCTACTGGGTGTCTACTTACTTTAAACATGTATGACACCAGATTTTTTTCTTTTAACATACTTCTTTTTTTTCTTTCTATCAATGCTTAACTAGCTTAGCAAAATAATTTCATTTATGTTCATGCAAATTTACTGCTCTAAATTACTCCAGAAATCAAGCCAAATGAATTTGGGAGAGCCTGAGAACTTTAAATAAATACATGACAACTATGTAGAGTACCCTATCAAGTTTTCAAACTTGAAAAGCATCCTGGGGGGGGGGGGCTTCTCATCATGCTGAGATTTTTGAGTGGACATTGGTTGCCACAGTCACTGAAAATTTAATTTAGTTGGATTTCTATAAAATGTTTCAGATATTTAAATTCTGATAATATAGAAGTCTAGAGTTAAAATTAGGCTACTTTAGAATTTGTAAGTTTTATATGTGTAATTTAGAGCAAATTTTGCTGCCCCAGCGAGGAAATGTTACAAATGATAGCTAGATTTCTCAGGCGATTTGAGAAAGTGCTGTGTAAACATGAAGACATTCAGGACATGTGTTTTTATTTATCTAGAAATATAACAGAAATACTGGTCTATTTTCAGTTAGACATAGTAATAGCAAGTGAAAAATTTTAGAATTGGCTATGCTAAAACATTTTTTTCCTCAGGATTATATACAACCTTTTTGTTTATTTCTAGAACATACTTGTGATAGAATGAACACAATTCTTGTACTGTGACATGTAAAGTTTAGATGATAAGTGACATATTTCTTGATGTTTATTTTTAACATTTTTATTTATAAGTAATCTCTAGACCAGCATGGGGTTCGAACTTAGAACCCTGAGATCAAGGATTGCATGCTCCACCCACTGAGTCAACCAGGCACCCCGTTTATAGATATTTAAAGATAGTTTCCTACTCTTTTTCTTCTAGTGAGTTTGGGACCTCTGGATCAAGAAATCCTAAGGGGAAGAAAGATGGGGCTGGGGAGGGTGCAGTGTTAGAATAATACACACCATCTTGGAATCCTTAGGCAGTCATTTAATCTTGGTGGTATTGCAGCCATGGCCCAGGGGGGCTATGTCCAGGATGCCACCCCCCTCCCTGTGAAGCAGGTGGAAGCAGGTCTATAGCTAGGGCTTCCCTGTGCTTCTGGATTGAGCGTAAAGAGAACCAGCGAGGCAGGCTCCAATGTGAACGTGGTCAATAGATGCAGCTCTTACAGGGAGTATTGGATTCGTATTAGTGAAGTCTTTAAGTTTATACATGTGAAATATTTACCATTGGAAGGTAAAAGTTTAGGTTATTAGGTCTTAAAATTAAATGAGATCTTTGAGAAACTCAAATAAGTAACTCTAGAATTAAGAGAGATTGCAGGAGGTGGGGAGAGGTTAGTCTATCTGGAAAATTACCTGATGCTTACAGGAAGAACACAGATGAGACCCAAATGATGGTTACCTGTGGGCACACCACAGGCTGTTCATTTCACTTACGCATTTATGCAACCTAACAGCAATCCCAGAAGTTCTATGTTAGCATGTCCTCTCCTCGGGCTGAGTAAGCCACCTGCCACAGGAGAACCTGGAATCCTGACACCGTGTAATCTCAGTTACGTGGTACAAGAGGGCTTTCATGACATGCTGGAGGGGGTCTGTTCCTAGTTCATGAGTGATTGCTGATCCTTCTATGATGGTGCTCACGAGGACTCATGGGTTCTTTTCCTTTTCTTTATAGAAGCATGCTACACGGGTGATTTTCAATCCAAAGTCCTCAAGTCAGGATGACTTTCTAAATAATAAAGCAAAGAGGCATTGTTGAAGTAGTGCCAGGAGTTGGGAGAAGAAGCGAAGCAGTTACAGAGACAGCCTGGGCCTGTAGAGGGAGGTGCCTTGAGTGGGCGGGGAGGTGGGGTCACAGGTGGCATAGGATGCGGAATGCATTTGCTGGTGGAGTGGTGACAGCAATCCCCCTCGAGCTTTAAAATCTTTGGCAGCAGTTTCTTGTTTCCTAAAGGAAACCAGTGAAAGTAATGTTGACGACGGTAAATACACTGTATTAAACATTTTCTAAGTCGTTGTCATGGGTTATAGATAGTATCTCATTTAATTCTCTGTGCATCCTGTTGGAGCAAGTTCTACTGTCATCTTCATTTACCTGAAAAAGAGCTGGTGGTGTAGAGTAGGGAAGTAACTGGCTCAAGTTCTCCCTGGTGGTGATAGAGTGGTTGGGTTTTTAATTTTTTTTTTTAAGATTTATTTATTTACCGGGGGAGGAGGAGGGGCAGAGGGAGAGAATCTCAAACAGACTCCCCACTGAGCTTGGAGCCTGATGCAGGGCTCGAACCCATGACCCATGACATCATGACCTGAGCCAAAACCAAGAGTGCGCTGCTCAACCTACTGAGCCAGCCAGGTGCACCATGGGGAAGGGGGTGTCTGGTTTTGTACTTAGGGTAGTGACTTAAAGATTTTTGTTCCATTACTTCCCATGAACTATTTACATAGATAGACTTTAAAGATGTCAGAAGAGGTTTGCACTGCCTGTATGATGCGGTCCATAAGGAAATGGATTTTCTTGGTTCACTTTCTTACAGACTCAGAGCCCTTGCCCTCCTGTCTCGTGTGGTTCCATCTCAGTCACCACCTGACCCACAGGTGCATAGCATGGGCATGTAGTTTTATCTCACAGTCATTTCTAGATATGCTGGGAACAGCAATAGGACCAGCTGTGTTTCTCATAAAAGATTAGGCACAAGTCATGTATGAGGGTTTTCTCTACTGTAATTCATGAAAGCCTAAGCAGTGGGTTTATATGAGACAAGAAAACAAAATTCAATAAGCCGGTGTCAACATAGCATGACCAACTTCCAGAAGGGAGATAAATGCTACATAGAGACATCGAATCCAGCCAAATTGCTGTCTCTGGTATTTTTGTTTGGCTAATAGTGCTTAATATTGGTTGAGAGATAAAAGTACGCCGAGAACCAGTATATCATATGGTCAGCATTGCACAGTTTCAGACACTTGAGTGAACCCATCTGGAGAGTTTCATCCACAAGGGTCCGGTAGTCTCATTAGCTGTCTCCGGAAGGCTTTGCCCAAGCACAAGTACAAATCACTGTTGTTTCAGGGCAATGGTGCAGAGTGAAAGAAAACAAACATATTCAACCGTTTTTCTTTTCCATGTTAAAATCTAAAGATGGACACAGAATGATTCAGTGGTTCCAACAGAGTGCTGGGCCCTCACTCTAAATATTTGTACCAGTTAATCAGTGCTTTTTTGGAAATGCTCATCAGGACAGGGCATCTCATGACCAGCGTGACCAACAAGTATATATCTGTCTTTGAGAGTTCAGAATATACCTCAGTTATATCACGAGTCTGTGTCTTCACAGAATCTCAGAATTTGCAGGGAATCTGACGGGCTCTCCTGACAGGAATGGCTGCCCAGCCTCTGCAGGGACTTCCTCGGTGACCAGGCTTACCATCTCCTTAGACCTTCCTTTCTGGTATCAGATGGTACTGATCATTTGAAGTGTTGTCTCCTTCTTAGTCAGATCCTGCCTTTTCCCCGTGCTCCTGAGTCTACTTCCAGAGCCAAGAGAAGGAGTCTGTCCCTTCCACATGGCAGCCTTTCCCACATGAGAATGGCCACCTTATCTTCACTGGTGCTTTTCCTCTCCAAGTTAAATCAGTAGCCTCAGTTTCTTTTCCTGTGTCGGGGCTGCACATCCCACAGCATCCTGGCTGCTACGTGCAGGAGTGGGCTACTCAGTCCCAACCTTTCAAGCCCCCTCTGCCTCTGCCGGACGTAAGTGAGCTTGGGCAAGTCCTCTCTCAGTTGAGTTTCCTCAGCGCTAGGACCGGGATATCATAGCGTCTGCCTCAAAGGTGTTTGAGCGCCTGGAAGGAGAGCCTCTGTGCCAAAGCTAGTGCCCGTAGGTACGTAGTGCTTACCAGATAACAGCTGCTGTTATTGTCAGTGTGGCTGAATTGTTAAGCCCAAGACTGAATACCAGGCCCTCGGGCCAGGACCACCCCTGAACTATTCAGACCCTTTCATCCAATGTATTAGCGAGCTGCTCCTCCCAGATGAATTTGGCTTTGTGCACCATTCTGTAATTGTAGTGAAAAAGGGAAAAGTATTCATTTGGCCTGATTGTCAGGAGTCCACAGTGGCTCCAAGTGATCCTTGTTTCTGTGTTGTATGCCCTCACAAATCCTGGATTATGGTTCCTTCGTCTTCCCTTTCTTGCAGATCCTAATGTGTTGGGTTATCTTCAGAGTTCTTTGGCACCTTTCCCATTCTCCCATCTTCCTCCAGGTCTGTGGAACAAGCTCTTATTAGAACAATTTGGCTACCTGGGTGTGTTATTTCTTGGACCACAGACCTGAGTTTTATAGGGTCGATGTGTATGGTTCTTTTTCACCAGACTTCCTTCCAGCCTCTCCATAGAACATGGAGTCAGAGTGGAGTTAAAAAACCATATTTTCTTTCATCTCTGTTACTGTAATTCATATAGCCCAAGCAGGAGACAGAAGACTATCCTGATCAGGTTCAACAGAATATAACTGAAGGAACCTCTTTGGTTACTCTTACAGTTTTATCACAGTTTTTACTCTTCTTAGAAATTAATACATTTTTTCCTCTTTGTTCTTAGAGACCATGACTGCTTAATCAGCACTTGCCAATAGCCAAATTTTTGTGTTTTTCTCGTGTTCTTTAAAAATCGTTCCTTATGCTATGGCTGGATTGGCAGTTTTAAATGCATTCTAGTCTGTTCTACATGGGGGCTGTTTGTGATTACATAATTGGAATTTGCCTTGGAGAGCCTTGCAAATCCCTTGGGCCATCTTTCCTTTATTAGAGGAAGGAGGAAGCAGCCTTGTAGAAACATAAGTAGACCTAAATATTTCCGTAGCAGTACATTTTATAATTTAGTTTGTTTGTGTTTCTTTAGAAGGCCTTCTTGATCAGATTAACTTGTTTGGGGGTAAGCGGCTTTTCTAGATAGTCTCTGTGTCTTAGTTATTTCCATCTATAGAAATGAGATAATGTGCCAACCTCAAGGATTGTTTTAAGAATTAATTGATTTTATAGTTCACCTATAACTGGGTATTACAAAACACCCAGGACAGTGCTGCGTATATGTTCATTGAGTGTTGGCCACCGTTGCTCATGCCATCACCATCTTCATCTTCATTGAAAAAGAAAAATCTTGTTTTTAAGGAGAAAAACAGACCATGTTCTTCCATATGTTATGCAATCAACTGTACCTTTTCCAGGTGCTTTCATCTCATTCTAAATCACAACTTTCATATCAATGAAGAGCTCATTCTTCATTCCATTTGCTGTGATTGGGAGTACTGTTTTGAATAGTGTGGTTGGAGGAAGACTTTCTGAGGAGGTAGCATATTAGAAAGTTCTGAGAAACACGCCCCCTCCCCCCCCCCAAAAAAAAAGATATCTGTGGAAACAAATTCTATGCATGAAGAAGAGCATGTGCTAAGGTCTTGGTGTAGAGGCCGGCTTGTTCTATTTAAGAACAGTGTGCTGTCCAGTATGACGATGCAGAGTTGGGGGCGGTGGGGGCGGAATGGCTGTACATGAGCTCTGGGAGCCAGCCAGCATTATGTTACAAGAACTTTGCATTTGTTCTGTGGGAGATAGGAAACAATTATAAGCTGCCCAGTAGGAGTGTAGCTGGCTTGCTAAGAAAACAGATGACAGAGGAGCATGAGTGGAAAGAAGGAGAACATCAGGAAAGCTTTCACAGCAGTCTGGGTGAAAAATACCATGGGTATGAAGTGCAGTAAGAGTGGGTGGGAGGTGCTCTGATCCGAAAGACATTTTGAGAGTGGTGCCTACAGTAGAAATACATGGAGAGCAGCCGGGAGCAAAGGGGTTTGGGGAAGAGAGAAATCAGGTATAAATAAAGAGTCTTTTGTCTGTTTTCTTTAATTCGTGCAGACTGGGTGAAGAGTAGAGTTACTTCCTAAGAGGGGACACTGGAGTAGATGGAATTTGGAGTCAGGAAGTCCGTAGTTTGCTTTTTGGGGCCTATTACATTTGAAATGGCTGCTGGACTTCCAATGAGATATATGTGTTCTTAGGAAAAGTAGCACCACTTGAAGAGTTTTCTAGCTTCCGTTTACCACCTGTGTCACACCTGACCTATTTTTTGGGAGGAGATGAATTATTTAGGGAAAAAAATTTAAACAAAACAAGCAAAAGATTTGGTTTTAGAATTCTTACTAGCTTCTTTTAAAAATTATAGAATACCTGCATTCACTACTTAAAAGAAAACATAGTAGCTTTCAAATATACATGCTAATTAGAAGCCTGAAGCCCTATTTTCACTGCTTTAAAAGAAAAAAAATATTCATCACTGTATACTGTGGTGACTTCTCTGATGGACACTGAAATAATGGATAGTGATGGGAATTTCAGATCACACATGCTTAGTAATTCAGTCTTATAAAATGATAGCAGCACATACCTTACTGATTGGCTAAATTTTTAAAAATATGTGTGTTTTTGTTCATTCATATAGTCATTTTTAAAAGTGGGAGAAGTACTATCTTAACTACATTATGACACCGAGTATTATCTTGGTAAGAGAAAAACAGATTTCAAATAAAAGTGTCTCTAAAGGAATTGATGTCAAGGAAATTGTGATTTTTCAATATTTTTAATTGAGAGTATGGAGATTAACTGAATAATTGGATAGCTAACTCTTTGTGATTGTGACTGTGGAGCTGGATTGTATATAGAGTTACATCTTATTTTGGGGAGCTCACCTTCACACTTCTTTTTAATAGCGAGGCTTCTCAGTTTGCACATCCAAATTCCTCCATGCCTTTCTTCCAAAGTTTTCAGAAGTTGGGGTTTAAAAAAGTGACATTTCTTTATGAGAGATTGCATCTTAAGGCACCAAGCTAGTACAATGAGATGACTTTCAAAGAACAAAAGGAATCAATATGCCTAATTGTGTTTATCATTATTTTTTTTGTTTTTGCCAGATGCTTTAGAACACAGAAGCCCTCTTTAATTTGTTGATGCTTAGATGTTCTTCATTAACATACTGATCAGTGCTCTCATGATTCCAGAATTTCTTCCTGATTGCTTGATAAGAATTCTACCTCTGATATCTTTTGAGAAGGCCTTCAAGTTATTTCTATTTTATACAGGTGTATAGAATTAATATTATAGAATTAAAATAAGTTATCGAATGAAAATATAGAGTTAATATTGAGGATATCCCCCTTAAAGGTGGAAACGTTTTCAGTTTCATTTATGTTAATATTAGAGAACCTTTTTCTTAAAGATTATCATGTGATACCAGCACTGGTATCATGGTGCATGTTTAAATAATTTTATCTCTGGGTCTTGGTCTACACAATATCCTGAAAAGGTTAAATGAGATTCAATGAGCTAATGAGTCAGTAGTAGGGTGGGGAATGTGTTCAGACTGTTTGAAGATGGCTTCCTAATATTCAGTAGTAGGTGTTAAAAGATACTGCACTTGCTTTGGTGGCAAGAAGTCTTAGAGAGCTGATTGAGTCAGGAAATCTAAGTTCTGAGTCAATTCTGCTAGAAGTTGATTCACTGACTCTGTGCTAGTTATTTCACCTTTCTGGAGATCAGATTCCCCAGTGCTGTTGATTATGGGGTTAGAATGGAAGATCTTTGATGTCTCATTCATGTCAAACCATCTTTGTTTCTCTGTGTGTGGAAGTGGAAGAAAGTGGACACATCAAGCTCAGTGTGGATGTCTGGAGAATAAAAGGAAGAGATGCTAAATCTAACCTAAGAAGCAGGGTTCATATCCCAGACATGAGTTCATCTGGAGATGTCAAATGCTGACCACTAAACTTGAGTCTCAGTGCTGACCTAAAGTTATCTCAGTTATCTTTTTCATAATATTTTTCTAGTGGTGGTGAGGAGGATAGAGGCTGATCGTGGTGGGAGTGATGGGGTTAGTGCAGGTGATGGACTTGCACTAGTTTTCTTGGCTGCCACAATAAAACATTGCAAACTAGGAGGCTGAAAACAAAAGGAAATCTACTCTCTCAAGTACTGGAGACCAGAAAAAAATAATTCATCTCTGTATATTGTAGTGGCTTCTCTGATGGAGACTGAAATAGTGGGTGATGATGGGAATTTCAGATTATAAATGCTTAGCAACTCAAATGAAATCAAGGTCTTGTAGGTCTGTGCTTTCTCTCTCCGAAGGCTCTAGAGAAGAATCCTTTTGTGCCTCCTCTAGCTTCTGGTGGTTAGCAATCCTTGCCATCCCTTAGCTTGCAGATTGATCACTTCATTCTCTGTCTTTTCCTTCACGTGGCTTTCTCCCTGTGTGTCTGTGTTTCTGTGTTCAAATTTCTGTCTTCTTACAAGGGTGTCTGTGTTTCTGTGTTCAAATTTCTATCTTCTTTTTCTTCTTCTTTCTTTTTTAAAGATTTTATTTATTCGACAGAGAGAAACACAGCCAGAGAGGGAACACAAGCAGAGGGAGTGAGAGAGGGAGAAGCAGGCTTCTTGCTGAGCAGGGAGCCCAGTGTGGGACTTGATCCTGGGTCTCTGGGATCATGACCTGAGCTGAAGGCAGTCGCTTAACCAACTGAGCCACCCAGGCGCCCCCAAATTTCCATCTTCTTATAAGGATATCAGTTGTTCTGGATCTAGAGCTCGCCATACTCCAGTATGACCTCATCTTGAATGCATCTGCAAAGACTCTGTTTTCGAGTAAGGTCATGTTCCTGGGTTGCAAGGAGACATGAATTGTGGGGAGGTACATTATTCAGCTCAGTACATGGGTCGTGGTAATGGTGGTAGTGGGGATGCAGTGATGGAGATGATGGTCATGGTGGTCATCATGTGATGTGGTGAGGTGGTGATAGTGGTGATGATGAAGAGTTAGTGCTATGGCAAGATGACCACCCTAGCACATTTGCATGGCCAGAGTGAACTAAAGAGAGGATCTGGTTCCTTATAGACTTTCCTGAAGCCTTTCTTCTGCTTTGAGGTGAGATATTTTATAGAAAACTGCTATAGAAAGGGGTTGTTGTAGCTGTGCAGGTATAATTCACCCAGTTGTGTTCAGTTATGAGAACTTAAATAATGTTAGTACTAGAAATTTGTGTGTGTGGGCAATTTCAAAAGATGAACAGACTTCACACCAAATAAATAAGATGATTAAAAGCAGTCATGACCACACCCTAAATGAGTGTCTTGTGTGTGTTCACTGAGTGTCACAGTTCACTTGATGGCCTCTTGGGATGCATGGTCTATTGTCTTAGCTTACTCCTACACAAACTTACAAGGCAGAATTCTCCCACATCCAGAGAACAAGACTTTCGCTCTGTCCTACTCAGAGAACGGAGGATGTTTTACCTGCTTTGTGTGAGCTCTTCAGCCTGGGCTTCCATCTCACAGGCTATGCACTCAATTGTAGCAAAAATGCTTATTGCACATTGATCCAAGTTTGGCTACAAACCTGTGAACTGTTCTTGGCGCTCGAGTTACTACAGAGTAACAAAGAATGGCCTATTGGCAATGCCTTAAAGGCTTTTTGAGAAGTGAGGGGAGGGAGAAGTTAGTTGTAGCCACATGACAACAGTGCAGATGCTTCTCTCTAGGAATAGAGGCAGAGTTTTTGTCTATAAAGCAATTTCAGATTCTTAGAGAGCAATAATGTTTAAGGGTAAGGCATACAACTTCTAATCAAATTTGGAGAAAGGTAATAAAATCTTTAAAGAAAATATACATGATGCCTTTGTATTTCATGTTTGAGATCATTTTCTTTTAGTTCTGTTTTTTAAACTTTACATATAATTGACATGCTATATTAGTTTTAGATGTACAACACAATGACTCAATATTTGCATGTATTGTGAAGTGATCACTACAGTAAGTCTAATTAACATCCATTACTGCCTGTAGTTACAGAGTTTTTCTTATGATGAAAACTTTTAAGATCTACTCTTAGCAACTTTCACATTTATGATACAGTATTTTTAATTCCATGTAGTCCCCCTGCTGTGTATTGCATTGGAGGACTTATTTTATAACTGAAAGTTTATATCATTTGATTAACTTCATGCATTTCATCCACCTCCAGCCTCCCACTTCTGTCAACCAACCATCTGATCTCTGTATCTATGAGATCTTTTTTTTGTTGTTGTTCTTAGGTTCCACATATAAGTGTGATCATATTTCCCTGACTTTTTCACTTAACACAATGCCCTCTAGCTCCATGCATGTTGTCACAAATGGCAAGGTGTCCTTTTTAAATGGCTGAATAATATTCTGTTGCATATATATGTACCACATTTCCCTTATCCATTCAACTACCAGTGGACACCTAGGTTCCTTCCTTGTCTTGGATATTGTAAATAAATAATGCTGCAGTGAACATGGGGTGCGGATATCTTTTTGAGTTAGTGTTGCCATGTCTTTTCCTTATTTCTTATAAGAAATTTCATGTTCTGTCCTTGCATTGTTGGGTGTGTCTATAGTTGTTTCTGTTCTTCCCTTTCTTCCCTAAAATTGATGTTATAAGAGTGATGTCTGCAGTGTTGGGCACTAGAAAGCCCCTTTTCTGGAATTTTACACAATATCTAAACTGTGACTCAGTTGAATAAAATGAATAATGTTTCTGCCCACTTTTCTTAATTTACATTTTCAGTGTCAAAACTCACTCTAGAATCCTGGAGGGAGGACGTTTGATGGTTGTGGTAGGTGATGAACTGCGAGCCACCCACTTTTTCCCACGCCATGATCTGCTTCCCTTGTTCACCCACCATACACCAAGGAAGTACTCTTGTACTGTCTTCTGCTCTAGTTTGCAGCAGAGTGCAAAGAAAAGCCACACCACACGAGAAGGTATTTGGAAAAGGACGCAAAACCTAGATCCCTTCACAGTGGTGACGGGGAGCTCAATCCTTGAAGCCTGGAATGCTAAGTGCTCAGTCACATTCAAAGAAGAACTTTAGAAAATTGGTCAACCCGAAATTTGTAGCCAAATTTATAGCCGAAACGTACATTAAATGCAACCTACGGAAAATGGCATACTATTCCACTTTGTGCATTTTTAAACACAGTGATAATAATTCTGAGACCAAAATTCCAATTTCCAGTGTTTCCTGCTTATTTAAGGAGCATTCCTCATCCTCCCTTGGGTGGCTCTGGACTGCATCGCCATGTTGGCATGAATTCCACACTTGCCCTGTTCTGGGGGAAATGAGAGCTGTTGAAGACAATTATTTTGATAAGCTCCTTAAAAGGAGTTATATTCTCCCCCCCCCCAAATTTCCTCTTTAAATAAAGGCAAGTTACTCAATGGCATTTTTCCCTCGAATAAATGAAAATTTGTGCCAGTAAATATTTTTAAAAAGTTCTTTTAATTTGGTTGCCAGTGGTAATAGCCATTTCTTTCCCTTTGGTTGAATTTATGCAGAATGCATCTTTTGTGAGCCTTATTGCCATGTCTGGATCAGTAAAGCCACAGAGGTATTTTGGCAGTTGATCAAATAATTGCAAATTGTCCCAGTTATCCAACTGGAGAATTGATTTCTTTTTCAGCTAATAGATTTTTAAAAGTGGGGTTTTCAGGTAAAGCACTAATACAGATTGAAAGCCTGCTCCTGTGTGAGTCCTGGGAGCTCACCAAGAACTGTTCCTGCCTATCACTCTATTCTTCGGGAGTCCTAGGCTCCCTGTGCTTCATCTTTCCTCTGCTATTGCCTGAGAGAGGTTTTCCTAGGCTGCAGTGGAAAAGTCCTCGGTACAGAGCCACTCTTCTGTGAGCTGGGGGCTAGGGGAGGTTGGCCCTGGCAGACACTCATTTGTTGCCCTTGATTGGGGTGTTGGTTTCTGTGTGTCTTTATGCCCTAGCAAAGACTTACTTTTACTTTTATTTTTTATTTATTTTTTAAAATGAGAACACCAGGCAGGACATTTCTTCTTCGTGGCTCATTGTTACAGCCATTTACCATTAAACCATTCTTTCCACTTCCAACCCTCCCCTGAAAACGATTTCTGTAAAGGACAAAGGCAACACAGTGAATTCCTGAATCACTTGCCATGACTTTGGAATTCCTCGTATTAGTGAGAACCTAAGCAAGAACAGCATTGGCTCAAGTAAAATATGTTTTGTGGCAAAAACAGAAATTTTTATTGTATATTTTACAGTTGCCATTATGCTTTTGAAATCGTACTATGAGAGTAATATATGTTAATTACCAAAGATTATAAAGTGCAGACAAGCAAAAACATAATCTTTAAAATCTGATTCACCAGAAAAAAACGATTATTGTTGAAATCATGAGATAATGCTTTCCAGATACTTTTCTTTTTTACTTCCATCCTTTTTTTTTCTTTTTGTTTTTTATGTTTTTCTTTTTTTTTTTTAACCAGGCTTTGGATGGGGTGTGTGCATATGTGCATGCATTTGAGTGCATGCTAGTGTGTGTTTATATATAAAGTATTATTTTGTACTGACTGCTTTCAAACCTACTTCATTCATGTTTTAAAGAGGACAGGAGAGGTAGAGTGTTATCACAGAGAATATGCTAGAATGGATGACCAGGGACATCTTTTTGTTGAGTGACATTTATGGTGAGCTATTAAGATTGAGACCTGTTGTCATGCTATGAATACATAGAACAACATTGTGGGGGAGGGTGCCTGGGTGGAGCACTGGGTTAAGTGTCCAACTCTTGGTTTCAGCTTAGGTTGTTATCTCCGGATCATGAGATGGAGCCCCATCTTGGCTCCATGCTGAATGCGGAGTCTGCTTGAGTTTTTCTCTCCCACTCCTGCACCCTTCCCTATGCATTCTCTCTCTCTCTCTCTCTCTCTCTCTCTCTCAAATAAATAAATAAATATTAAGAAGAAAACAGCATTGCAGATAAAAGTAACAGGTGAGAAGGTCTTCCTGTGGGGAGAGAGCTTAGCTTACTCTTGGATCTGAAAGAATATGGAGTGAAAGCCCAGAGGATGGCAAGATACAACATTGGCAGTGTGCATATCATCCAGGCACCTTCTAGGCTAGCTTATTTAACCTGATATATTGAGACTCTCACTTCATGGTCAATATTCTCAAGGCGGTAGAATGTGGGCATTGAATCTGGGCATTGAAGTCAGATAAATCTGTTGTGTAAACTTAGTCAAGCTAATTAAAGTCTTCAAGTCTTAATTTAATCTTTAAAATGGAGGTTTTCTTAGGTTGTTCCTGATGGGGTCATTGGGAGGAAAAGTCAGATATATGTATAAAGCAGTGAAGAGCCTGCCACCACCTTTAATCACTTTTACGGTTGAATTTATTCAGGGTGCATTGACAGAGTAACCAAGAGCTTGCTCAAGAAAGGTCGTTCAGTTGGAGCAATAACGGAGCTCCAAATAACAAAGTAGTGAAACCTGCAACTGTCTTCATTACAGCCTTTAGAATAATGTGCTGTGGTGCCCCATTGCCTTGTGTCTTCATGCAGAGCCAAGTGCTGTGACTGGCTTTTCACATAATAACGGCAGACCCCTGGCCTTTCCTGCTCTTTCTTTCTTACCATCTTACTCTGCACTTTGGAAATGGAAGATGGCCAATGAACCATACTGAATATACAATAAGGCATCACAGCTACTCTGAACCTCAGCTTTTCTTTTTCCAGAAAGAAGACCACACTTTCACTCCAAGGAAGACTGTGACTTTTAAAAGGAGGTTGAAAATTTGTAAGCTTATATGAGACCAAGAAAAGGATTCCATACATTAGAGCAGTTGTGGCATCTGAGCCCGCTGATACAGCTATGCATTGTGTCTAAGGCAGCATCCATCATGAATGCCCCCTTCCAAGATGCCACATTAACCCTCGAATATATCAAAGTTCCCTTCTGTGCGCACATCCATAGTTATTGACCTATTAATGGTGATTTTTCTCTGTTTTTTTGTAAAATATAGGTATTTACATATTCTTGTTTGCATTTCTATAATGAACATGTAGTACCTTTGTAATGAGATGCATAAAATTGTAAAGCACTTCGGAAATAATACCTTTCACAGTTTTTTCACAGACCTCTTCATGCAACTTCATGTTTGTATCTAGTGTTTTCAACTACAGGGACCGTGCCCCCACATTCTTTTAGATTTTTTAAAAATAAAATCCACCAGGTCTTTCAGATACTGACATCCTAACGTTGTGGGTTTCAGTAGGGTACATGATGGGGTCATTTAAAAATCTGCAGTTTGCTTTCAAGAGACTCGAATTTTTATTTTTTTTTTTTGCTTTGGTCATTTTACTCACTATCAATTCTTGGGTTTTATAATTTGTAAAATTGGGAAGAGAATGCTTCCCTTATGTAATTTATAGATTATCTGATGATTCAAATTAGATGTGAAAGTACTTTTAAGCTATCAACACAAACACCAGCTGCTATTCGTTGTTATGACTCGTTATTGTAGTATTCTGTGAAGGCCCCAGGCTTAATTTTTATCTAAGATCATTTGGGCAAATATTTTACACTGGGATAATTTATAATTTATTAAAACAGTTTCCTCTTCATTAATGGACTATTCTCTTTGGAAATTAGATATTAAAATTTACGATTTCTGTGGCAACACTGGGATTTGAACCACACCACTCCTCCATAAAGAGGTTTTTCTTCCTACTTTTAAGCATTAATCAGTCTTGGAGATCTTTGCTTTTCCATTGTCAGACCAGCAAGTGCTCGTTTTAGGTTAGGGCTGGGCCTGATGCTTAATGCTGAATATAGAAGCATTTTCTTTACTTATGGTTGGTCAGCTGGCTTGGAGAGGTGGGATTCTTGGCCATGACAAAAATACAGAAGAATATGGTGTGACCAGAAAGGCAATGCGTTGGCTGTTGAGTAGTTAGGAATTAACCTTTTAAAGTTTTCTTTAAATCAATAAGCCAGACAACTTCTATATACTTCTTTCTCTCATTTTTTACCAAAACACACAACATTAAATAATACTTGAAAATACCTTTGGTACTCAGCTATGGAAATTTGACTCAAGGAGTATTGTGGAAAGTATTAGACACAGTGAAATATGGAGTGTTGGTTAGTCATACCAGTAAATGAGTCAGGAAGGACTATTTGGTTAGCTACCTCTTGGGATAATCCCTGTACTGGTGGTACTGGAATTTATCTGGTACCTCTGGGAGATTCGTGAGAGCTTCCCAGATGAGAACACATTTATTTCTTCGCTCTGCAGAGGGAATTGGAAAGAAGTGTGGTAATTGCTCTTTACATTTGGGACATCAGAGGAGCTTTGAGATTTCTGGGAATGCCTGCGTATTCCTCAGCTTTCATGGGGGAAACCCTTGTCTCCATCAAGATAAGAGACTCCCTCTACTTCAGTGCTGCCCTGTAGAAATGTAACGTAAGCCATATATGTGATTTAGTGTTTTCCAGTAGCCATATTAGAAAAGTAAAAAGAGGGGCGCCTGGGTGGCTCAGTTGGTTAAGCGACTCCTTTTGGCTCAGGTCATGATCCTGGAGTACCTGGAGTACCGGGATCGAGCCCCACATCGGGCTCCCTGCTCGGCGGGAAGCCTGCTTCTCCCTCTCTCATTCCCCTGCTTGTGTTCCCTCTCTAGTTGTGTTTCTCTCTGTCAAATAAATAAATAAAATCTTTAAAAAAAAGAAAAGAAAAGTAAAAAGAAACAGATGGAATTAATTTTATTAAAAAATTTTTAAAAAAGATTTTATTTATTTATTTGACAGAGAGAAACATAGCTAGAGAGGGAACACAAGCAGGGGAATGAGAGAGGGAGAAGCAGGCTTCCCGCCGAGCAGGGAGCCCGATGTGGGGCTCGATCCCGGTACTCCAGGATCATGACCTGAGCTGAAGGCAGACACTTAACGACCGAGCCACCCAGGTGCCCAGAGGGAATTAATTTTAATAATGTATCTAACCTAACACAGTATATGTAATATATTATTTCAACATGTAACTACTAAAAATTAATGGGGTACTTTAGTTTTTTGTGTGTGTACCAAATATCAAAATCTGTATGTAATTATAACATATCTCAATCTGGTTTAGTCTCATTTCAAGTTTTTACTAGCCAAGGTGGCTCATGGCTACCATATTGAACAGTGTAGGTCTGGTTTATTCCTTACCAACCTGGCCCATAGTAGAAAATGCCATTTTCACTTAACAGCTTTTTCCTCTCAATAAATAATGATGGGGCATCTGATATTGCACTATTTACTATGCTTTGGTTAAGTGACCACATAATGAATTTCAGTCAGTGACTCAGATTCTAAGAAGATAATAAGTGATCTAAAATAAAGGGAAGTTTCTAATATACAAAGTAGAATATTACTCAGCCATCAGAAAGGATGAATACCCAACTTTTGCATCAACATAGATGGGACTGGAGATTATGCTGAGTGAAATAAGTCAAGCAGAGAAAGTTAGTTATCATTTGATTTCACTTATTTGTGGAACATAAGGAATAGCATGGAGGACATTAGAAGGAAGGGAAAAATGAAGGGGGGAAATGGGAGTGGGAGATGAACTATGAGAAACTATGGACTATGGGAAACAAACGGAGGGTTTTAGAAGGGAGGAGGGATGGGGGTTTGATGAGTGTGATGATGGGTTTTAAGGAGGACACAGATTGGAGCACTGGGTGTTATATGCAAACAATGAATCATGGAACACAACATAACATCAAAAACTTGATGTGACTAACATAACTAAAAATGAAGTTTCTGAATATCTGTCCTTTGCCTTGTACAGGATCAGCTGGGTATTAGTTTTCAAAATTTTAGAGATAGCTTGGGATCATCTGAGTTAAAATTATGTGGCATATAAGCCACTGGCTTTGGGGGTTCTGGATAACATCATGTAGTGTTAGTCATTTTCTAGAAGTAGGTGAATGCAAGGTAGAATGATGAACGTGGGATTGCCAATGAAACGATGTTTAGGTGCCAGACACAGAGAAAACAATATTGGTGAGGATGACTGTGAGCACGAACTCTAGTGCGAGGGCAGACATTCTCAAGTGCAGATGTTAGTTTGTATTTGAGGTGTGCCTTTCTTGAGTATTTCCCGAGGTATGTGAGGAAGACTGAAAAACATTCTAAGGTTTTTTTTTTTTTTCTTTCTTTCTTTCTTTCTTTCTTTCTTTCTTTCTTTTTTTTTTTTAAGATCTTATTTGACAGAGAGAAACACAGCTAGAGAGGGAACATGAGCAGGGGGAGTGAGAGAGCGAGAAGCAGGCTTCCCACTGAGCAGGGAGCCTGATGCAGGGCTTCATCCTGGAACTCTGGGATCATAACCTGAGCCTAAGGCAGCCATTTAATGACTGAAACACCCTGGAGCCCCCATTCTAAGGGTTTTATATCCATTTTAAAACTTTTTTATTTTCACAGAGGTGCCTGGATGGCTCCATTGGTTAAGTATCCACCTTTGGCTCAGGTCATGATCCCAGGGTCCTGGGACTGAATCCCTCATGAGGCTCCTTGCTTGGCTGAGAGCCTGCTTCTCGCTCTCCCCTCTGCTGTTCCCCCTGCTTGTGCTCTCTCTCTCTCTGTGTCAAATAAAAAAAAACAAAACAAAACTTAATTTTTGCAATAAATGTTACCAAGATGGCCATTTAATGGATGAGGAACTTCAAGAAAAATGGACCATCACCCAACTATAACATTTGCATATCCAGTTTAGCTTACGCTGTTCCAACATCAGTCAATACCATGGTTCAAAATATAAAGAACTAGTCATAGATTATAAACATGTATCTGGATTAGTGGAGAAGCTTGATTGCATGCTGTCTGATTTTAGCCAGGTTAGACTGAAACTAAATTATTAAGTGTACTTAAAGCATTTAACTTACTCAAGAACCAATTCAGATGCCACTTTCTGTCAAGAGCCCTACTTCAAGCCCCTCATTTGGAATTCATCTCTCCTTCGTCTGATCTCCCCAGATCGTTTACACATCTCATGGTGCATAATAACCTCCTGCTTTGCTTGTAGTTATAGCTGAACACTTTTTATCTTTCTTCTCCAGCCATTATAAGTGTCTTATAGAAAGTAGTTGCTCAGAATATATGTCAAGTAGGTGAGCTAAATGGTTAAGTGAGGAGATAAGTGAATGAACAAATGAATTAATAAATTAATGAATAAAAACATTCTTGTCCCCTTCAAACCAAGAGAACTGTTTTGTATAAATTACCTTTAGAGTAGATTTGAATAAAACCCTCTGAGTATGATGATGATGTGCAACATAACTATTGTAAGGGAGGCTGTTTTTTTTAGAACTCAAATAGTCCTACTGTAGGTGAGATACTGAAGATTAATATGCATGTGCTGGTTTATTATTTGCCACATACAGGCAGTTTGTCTTTGATTTCACATAGCCTAATACATTTTAGAAAACATCTTTTCCCCTGATACCCCTCCCCTACTCCAAGCTGTGCAAGGGCAGAGAGAGGACTATGAACTTTGGACACTGCAGAAGTCATGAGTCCTTAGCAGGAAGCGCTGTTTCCATAGCTGATAGTTTGTGGGGGACATAGACACTCTTGGCCCTTTCCACATGTTTTTGAGAAAAACTGCACAGTGATGAATTTTAGCCCAATGGAAGACCTGAGTTGATCTTGAAGGAGAACTTTCATTGGAAGGTCTGTTATCGTTGTCATCCAAAGGCGTGTGCCATACTCTGGAAACAGTGGGAGTTGTGGCCTGACCTGAGTGGAAAAGATCACACTCAGATGTACTTTGGATACCATTTGGAATATTTAGGAAATAGCTGTGTAAAAGTGTTCGCTATGCCACACCTCCATGAAACTGGTCCCTCCCTCCCTCCCTATTTATCTATCTATATATTCCCCATCTAATTCCAGAAAGGATTTAAACTGGTCCATATATGTATTTTATTTGGAATGTTTCTTGTAGGCCAAGGGTTAGAGTTTACCAGGGCGTTGATTTAAAGAGCTGCAGATTCATTTGATGTGAATTCAGCTAAGCTACTCTTACATTTGGGGTTTTCCTCCAGTATGTGGACAGAGTAAAACACAAGTGTAAATTTGTGACAGCATTTTGGGGTTGTCAGAATAGGCACTTAGTCATCTACTTTTAATTTACATACAAAAGAAATGCAAGATTTTTTTTTTCCTGTTACCTTGTTTTCTAGATTTATTTGTTTAAAAATGATCTTTCAGTGAAGGGCACCTGTGTGGCTCAGCATCTGCCTTTAGCTCGGGTCATGATCTCTGGGATCCCGGGATCAAGCCCCACATCGGGCTCCCTACTCAGCGGGAAGCCTGCTTGTGTTCCTTCTCTCACTGTGTCTCTGTCAAATAAATAAATAAAATCTTTAAAAAAAATAAAAATGATCTTTCACATGTTCTTTTTTAGTATTTATTAATGAAGCATAAAGATAAACCTTGGTAATGATGTATTACTTACAACTGTGGCACATGTCTCTAGTGTAAAGTTATTTTAAATTCAGTCAAAGGAAGATGCTTAAGGCAAACAAGGACTTGCTAATAGAACTGTATTCTTTTATTTTACTAATGAAGTTCTATTAATGTTTTCCCTAGTATTTTACCTGCCGCACATGATTTCCTTGACTTTATTCATGCCTCTGTATTGCTCATACAGGCATCTAGCTGAGCAAGAATGGTGAATGGAATCATTGTATTTTCCTGTCAAGCAAGATTTTGAGTGCATCTGGTACTTAACAACCCGTTGCTTTTTGATTTATTTTACCCCATTAACTATTATAACTAAAAAATGATGCTTTGGTTCAATTATATTGCATAGGCATGCTATTCCTATAGTTTTTTTTGGAGTAAATGTAAGACCTAATTCATTCTTCATTTAGTAGCAACCTATTGAAACCCTGCTAGGGTCAGCCCTTGGCCTGGAACATCAGATGTAAGGGACTGTGGAGTGGGTCACAGGGCTGAAAAAAGTGTTCAGTCAGTACAGGATATAAGATTGTGTGTGAGCTTTGAAAGCCAGATGGACATTTGCCTCACAGCTGGGCATTGGCATGGATTTGTCCCTTAGACTTTTGTGAAGGCAGAACGGTAAGACTTAATGTAAGGACCTTAGGATTGGCTATAACATGTGAGGTGTATTCTCCATACTAGGTATTCATAAATTCATGAATGATGTTGCCTGGGCTGTTATGATCATCAAATACGATGCACTGCTTTAAAGAACTTACAGTGTAGTTGGGGAGGATAAGATTGTGCATGTGTGTGTGCGTGTGTGTGTGTGTGTGTGTGTGTGTATTAAGGATGAGGGGCCATTCTTGTGAAGTGTCACTTTCAGTGCCAGCATGGATTTGGCAAAGACCCAACTACCCCCAAAATTGATGGCAACTGAGGTTGAATTTTGGGAAGCATTTAGGAAACCAGAACCAAGGCAACCCAGAAACTTAGGAGCTGGACAGAAAAATGAGACTCACGTGAGTATCCGGAGGCACCACCACAGAGGAGCAGAGTGTGAAGACAGCGGCGACCAAGGGTAGATGTAGCATGCAGGGCCACACAGAGCTGTGCTCCTCTCCTCCAGGGCCACCTTCAAAGGGTCTCTTCTCAGTTTGCTTGTTTCTGACCACTGCTGCTGGCCACACCAGACAAAGACTTTAAATGTATGAGAAATTAAATGACAATAATATTACAGGACATGCCTCAAGGTGGAATGACTATCAGATTCCTGGTAATGGTGGAAGTTAATTATGCAGGAGTTCAGAAGACACAGATATTTTATGGTCTGAGGTCTAGAGGATGCCATTATGAGAAAGGAGTCTTTCACTTGGCTTCTGAAGACCTGTGCACAGAGGATCCTGGGTAGAAGGAGGATTGTAAGATAGATGAGATCCTTCTTATCAGCTGTATCTCCTGCCACCTGCATGGCCAGACTGGAAATCTTAAAGTTACCTCTCCTCAACCCTGGTACTCTACCAAAAAGAAGATAGAAAGGCTCAGTCCCGTTGATTGACATTCTGAATGATCACTGACATTGATTCCTGATGCTTTGCTTCTCCTGGCCACCAGGGTCCCTCCTTCTGGTTTTACTCTTCCAAACCACTGATCATCAGACCACGCTGTCTCAACACACCTCAGTCTCTAGTTTTTCAAAATACATACTTTATGGTCATAATTTGTTGCGAACTTTTTGTTTTCAAATTTTTCTCCTCCAAATAACACATGCTTGTCCAATCTAGAAAATTTTGAAATTGGTTTAAACAAAATGAAATTCAAAGAATCTATAATTGTGCCAATTCAAAAATGCTCGCTACAGTGATTATTTTTGCATATACTTCCAAATTTATATTATTATGAGTAATATTACTACATCAGTAAGTAGACATTCATCCTGTTTCATAAAATGTGAGGTCACTTATTTCTAATCTGTTTTATCCACTCGGTGTTTTGTGAATGTATTTTCCTCCCCACATGTGTACTTCAATAATACTGTTTCAAGGATAGTTTTAGAAACACTTTCCTGGTCAAATGGTAAGTATATTTTTTTAATAAAGATTTTATTTATTTATTTGACAGAGGGAAACACAGCTAGAGAGGGAACACAAGCAGGGGGCATGAGACAGGGAGAAGCAGGCTTCCCGCCGAGCAGGGAGCCTGATGCAGGGCTTGATCCTGGGTCTCGAGGATCGTGACCTCAACTGAAGGCAGTCGCTTAACCAACTGAGCCACCCAGGCACCCCAGTATGTACATTTTTAATCCCTTCAGTACGTGTTACGAAACTGCCTTGAGATTATATATTTATATTAATTTATGTCAAATGGGAATATAGGCATGCGTCGTTTCTGTGTGGCTTTGCAGATATTGCATTTTTTACATATTGAAGTTTCAAGACTTTGGTGGAGGAAGAACCTGCAGATGTGGTGGAAATAGCAAGAGAATGAGAATGAGAAGTGGAGCCTGAAGGTGAGGCTGCATTATTGGGATCTCATGATAAAACCCTAACAGATGAGGAGGAATTACTTTTTATGGATGAGCAATGGGAGTGGTTTCTTGAGGTGGAATCTTCGGTGAAGATGCTGTGAGGATTGTTGGAATGACAACAAAGGTTTTAGAATATTACACAAATAATAAAGCGGCAGCTCCAAGTTTGAAAGAATTGAGAGGATTGACTCCAATTTTGGAAGTTCTACTGTGAGTAAAATGTTATCAAAGAGCATCACATGCTACAGAGAAATTGTTTGTGAAAGGAAAAGTCAGTTGATAAACAAATTTCACTGTTGTCTTGTTTTAAGCCATTGCCACTCAACCTTCAGCTGCCACCTCCCTGATCAGTCAGCAGCTACCAACATGGAGTCATGACCTTCCACCATTAAGAAGATTGGGAATCACTGAAAGCTCTGATGATAGTTCACATTTTTAAGTAATACAATATTTTTCAATTAAGATATGTATGTTATTTATTTTTTTTAGATGTAATGCTGTTGGACACTTAATGCTACAGTGTAGTATATATATCACCATTTTAGGCACTGGGAAACCAAAAAAATTAATTGACTTGCTTTATTGCGGTAGTCTGGAACAAACCCTCATCTCTGAGCTATGCTTGTATTTGGGAGTGCTCCTTCTTGGACCCCTTGATGGAGACTTATCATTACAAATAAAGAAAGTAAAATAAAGGCCTGGCTACTTTGTTGGGAGGAAAATGGAATTTCATTATATTATACTAATTTCCACTAACCTAATTGCTAAGGAGCTTTAATTTTTTCTTATGTTTATCTTTTCTACTTATTTATAGCTTTTTTTTTTTAAGATTTTATTTATTTGACAGAAGCATAGCTAGAGAGGGAACACAAGCAGTGGGAGTGAGAGAAGGAGAAGGAGGGTTCCTGCCAAGCAGGAAGCCCTATGGGGGGCTCAGTCTTGGGACTCCAGGATCATGACCTGAGCTGAAGGCAGATGCTTAATGACTGAGCCACCCAGGCACCCCTATTTTTAGTTTAATTGTGATTTGTTTAGTCATATTTGCCCATATTGTTTTGAAAATACTTTAACTGATTTGATAGGTATCTATATTAAAAAAGTATATAAATATATAACCTTGATACATATTAAGTGAGTCAATCTCTGCCACACATGCTAAATATTTTTGGTTCAGATAGTCTTTCTTTTAATATTTAGATTTTTTCTCATATCAAATCTCTTAGTCTTTTTTCCTTTAAGTTTGATGACCTCCCAACAAAGACCTTCTCCACTCCCTAATTATTCAGATAAATAGTTGTATTTTTGCCTACTGTGTTTATGATTGCATTTTCATATTTAAGTTTTAATCTGTCTTAGATTATTTTTGAAGAGAATAAAAGATCCAGTGTACAGTTTTGACAGTTTATAGATACCTAATCTGTTTTACTCTTCTGTTTATTTCTTGTAACATTAAGGAATGTAACATTAAGATGAATTTTCAATATCTACTAGTATATGTCAATAAAGATTTATTTTTAAACAATTAAAAAGTCTGGCTATTTTTCTTTTCCATATGAAATTTAGACTTATTTGTTAAAACTTAAAGTTCTAGTGGAACTTTGGACATGATAGCTATATAAATTTGAAAAATGAGTCTTTTGTAATAATATTTCTTACCCAGATAGTAACATATGTTACTCTGTATATCCAGATGTTTTCTGCCCCTTAGTGAAAATGTGCTTTCCTCTTTCCTTCATATAATAAACCCCCATGGAATATATTCTTAAGTGTTTGCATTTTGTCCTTGTCTTATTTCTGGATTTAAATGGAATACTATGAGTATTAAGCTATCTAGAGTATATTAAGGAAAATGCTTACTATTGCTATTTTCCTGGGCATTTTTAATTAGGAATAAATGTTGAAATATTTTAAAGGCTTTTTGTCATTTGCAACTTTTTTTTCTTTTTTGATGTAGTTCTATCAGGATTTAAATTTAGAATATCTTATATTGACACCTGGATTTTTTGAACAAATCTTCCTGTTACAGTGTTTAGCATTATTACACGATTCTCACTAATTTAATAATATTTAAGGTTTTGTATTTATAGTTTATGAAAAATTCATCTCTAGGCTTTTGTTTTTTTCTGCCTTTTGGGGGCTTTGTCTTCGACATTAGTCGGTTGGATTCTTGACCTATTTGCAAACCATCCCATTCTTCTTAGGGCTCTAGAAAGTAAGAAGTTTGAAAGAATTTACCCACAAGCTAGTTTTGAAGTGGAAGTCCTTAAAAAATATTTTTCAATATCTGAATTATTTACAAAATCATAGAATGTTTTGGTTGTGCTTAAAAATAATCCCAGGGCCAGTGTGGGGGGAGAGTCTCTGGGAGTAATGTGAATTTTACTTTTTTTACTTTTATACACTTTTGACGTAGTCTACAAATTAGATAGTCTGTAAAATGCCTTCAGTGGTCGCTGGCTTATTCAGGTTTTCTAGTGCCTCTAGCTGTATAGGAATTTACATTTAATTAGGAAATGTCACGAGATTTGAAGCTTCTTAAAGGTGTGGTTTTATCAAGTTTCCCCATGTTGGCATGTTGGACGTAGTTCCATTCTGTTTTATCTCTTTCAGTGACATTGTAAGCTTGGCTCTTTAAAACCATCTCTCTGAATTATATGTCTGATCCTGTTCCCACCTGTGTGTAACTCCTGCACCTCGTTGATCAAGTTCAGAATTCCTTGTGGGGCAGGCAGCAAGGCCTTCACATCCTGACCCCAGCCTGCCTGTCAAACCATAGCTCCAGCCTGATTTCCCACATTGCCAGGAGACATGTGGAAAATGTTGTCTCTCCTAAAACACCCTATGAATTCTTAAGACACCCCCTGCCCCTGGCCTGCAGAATGACATTTTCTTTTTTTTAAGATTTTATTTTATTTATTTGACAGAGAGAAACACAGCCAGAGAGGGAACACAAGTGAGAGATGGAGCAGCAGGCTTCCCGCCGAGCAGGGAGCCCAATATGGGACTCGATCCTGGGTCTCCAGGATCATGACCTGAGCTGAAGAGTGTTGCTTAACCAACTGAGCCACCCAGGTGCCCCCAGAATGACATTTCTTTTAAGCCTTCTACAAACTCTCCTTGTCTCCATCTCTCCATTCTTCTGTCCCTACTCTGTACCACATTCTTCTTTCCGTGAAGCTGCAGGGTCGCCTTTGTTAAACTAAATTAGGTTTGCATATTTAGAAACCCTCTTATTTTTCCCTCCACCCACTCTGCTAGCAGCGGCCCTGGCACCCAGGCATGGGGAGATTATTTATGGCATGGGTGTGCTATGGAACATTTTGTGTGTTAGGCTAGGTGGTGTGTTCTGTGTGTCCAGCCCTGAGGCTGAAACTGAATGTTTGCTGGGTGAATACCAAGTGGATGGAGTGGGCATGGTATTTCTAGGTCATGTAGAGCCCTTTGGGGTGGGCCTCAGCAGTATTAGTGCAGAGAACTAGTGGGAGATAACCTCGGATCATGTTGTCATTCACAGCTTATCGGTGGGAGTGAGCACCGGAAGCAGAGACCACATATGTGAGTCGTAGGGGTAAGATGAACTATTGCTTTTTGGTGTGTGTCTTTTCTGACTTATAATTTAAAAGAAAGAATGTCTCTGTTAAGGTAACAAAATTTTGTCCCTCAAATACATTCTTATCAGACTGAAATCACTGTATCATCATGCTTTCGTGTGCTTTCACCAAAATGACTATAGGGAAAGAATTTAGAAAGACCATGGTCTGAACTCCAAAGCTGTTTAGACACAGAACGTTTACTAGACTGGAATTTTCTTCCTTCTGCCTTTGGGGAGCTGATTGTGATTTCCCCCAGAAATGCTATTTTACAAGTTCCCTTGTAAGGTTGTTCAAATTTATTATAAGCATAAGCTGCATCAATGAGGGTATTTGGGTGGTAAGAAAAAAGCCCCAGTCTGAGTGGTTAACTGTGTGCTTAGGGAAGGCAGATTTTCCATCATGGAAAATCATTCGTAGGCTTTTGACTATCATTCAAAAGTCATATTTTGTTAAGACTTTGGGCCTTTTTTTCTAGTTTGTTCATTTGCCTCATGGTTTACTGGTATTATTTGGATGAAAGGAGTCCTGTGATTGGAGGAAGATGGTCAGAAAAAAATAGCAATGTGTAGAGTTCTTTAATTGCATGTATTATCTATTTAGTAGTTACTATTTTGTAGTTTCTTGTTTCTAAGTGTTGGGGGAAAGGGAAGAGGGATGTATGTGATATTTGTGTAGGGCATATTTATAGGTGTTAGAGAAAATAGGGACCTAAAAAGGGGGAAAAGATACCACATTGATTTTAGATTTTGCATTCATCTAATCTAGTGCTCTGTGTGGCTGATTCATAGCTATTGGAGAAACTCATCATTTGACTGCTGTAAAATTTCTTCCCCATTGTCCTGCAGGCCCCACAGAGCTTCCAAAATAAATTGTATGTAGTCGTTATCACCAACTATATTAGCAACTATCAAAATGATTAAAGAGCTGTCTGAGGATCCAGTGACCTATCTTGGGAAGCTGAGGCATGGGCAGAATGACCATCTGGGAGGCATGATGTAGAGGGAATTCAGGCACAAGATTTAAGGTATCTTTGGTCTAGTCTGATTGTCTTTTAGTATGCATAAAACTGTATAGGATGTGGGAAAAATGCTCAGGGAGCAGAATTCCAATTGACTCTATGCAGTCCAAAACCTAGAGAATGAATTAAGGATTTCTGTGTTTCTAGAACCTTACATAGCACATGATGTTATGCGAGTAAGCAATAGATGTGTACAGAATTAGATTTGATTCTGAATAATTGATTGCAATGTCATACTCCAGGGAAATTTGTAAAGGCTGACATACTGAGGCTGTGCTTGCAAATATGAAGTACACATTGGAATTAATTATTCTGGTCTTTTTGAGAGAAGTACTTTCTCTTGTCGGTTGAGATGACTGATGCAAAAGCACCTTCTGGATTTGAATTAGCTGGATAATTCTTGACTTTGCTCAAGCCTTTAAACTGGTGGAAGCTTTAATGGGTATTAATTAGTGTGAACGCCTTTCATTCTTTGAGGATCCTTTTTTTCTTCTTTTTTTTTTCTAAAGAGAAATCTATCTTGATTGACATATGGATCCCTCTGTTTAATGTTTTATTGTTTTTGAAGAAAGGGACTTTGATTTCCTGCCAGAGAGCTTTCATAAAAGGACCTTAGCATGCTGAGCCCTGATTAAACACCAGGGAGAAGTGATGGTTCTTTTGTATAGCTCTCTTCTGAAAGGTGAGGAGGCCAAAATTATAATGACTTCAGGAGATACTGCTGAAGGACCACATTCAGCTACAGGAAAAATCAGCCATTGCATAAACAGCAGTAGGATTGGGATGCAAATGCCATTTTCTGCTATTTTATGAATGCTTCAAAAGATCTGTAGAAGAAGGGGTCATAATGATCTCTTAGAGGAGAGAATATGGGGTTAGTTTTATATATTGCTGTAGAGTATTGACCTACATAGCTGAGAACTCTTTATAAAGTAAAATAGACTTATTTAAGGATCCTTCCAATTTTAGCAGATGTAAGAGATTTACATAACATGGCAAGTGTTTGTATAAATTAAACAGTGCTCCTTGTTTTGGATTTACTAAGTTTGCTTCTAACTCTTTCATTGTGGCAGCCCTGTTTATTAGCCCTGTCCCCCCAAATTGGTTCTGAAATCCGGTTTATAAACAAACGAAGCTGGCATATGAGCAAGGTGGAGTGTCAGAATGAAGGCCCCAAAGACTGGGGCCCTCCAGTTTCATTTTCAGATGTAGCCTGGGTCTGCTGGTTGCTAGTCATGTAGGCTTGAGCAAGGTTTTAGTTGCTCTGACTTTCAGTGAAAGTATAAATATGATAAAAATATTTACCTAGCAGAGGGATTGTGAGGACTTAATCAGATAAAGTGCTTTGGACTTTTAGCACTGCTTGTGGTAACAATATTATATAAATAAATAGAAATAAAATGAGCTAAAGAGATGATAATTGATTGACTCGTTCTTAATCTTAGCCAGCGGTAAAACTAAATTAGTAGAGAATTTTTGGGTCATTTGCAATTCTTTTTATCAAATATAAGATAAACATGATCATGTATCATTTTTTTTTTTTTTAAAGATTTTATTTATTTGACAGAGAGAAACACAGCCAGAGAGGGAACACAAGCAGGGGGAGTGAGAGAGGGAGAAGCAGGCCTCCCGCCGAGCAGGCAGCCCGATGTGGGACTCGATCCCGGGTCTCCAGGATCGTGACCTGAGCCGAAGGCAGTGGCTCAACCAACTGAGCCACCCAGGCGTCCCATGATCATGTATCATTTATTTACCCTTGGCTTAATCCAAAATACACACTCCTTAGCCCATCAAGAAGAAGTGCTTAGAAATGGAATGCCAGTTTATTCTCCCTCCCTTTTTTCTTACGTGGGTTCACAAAAGTAATTCTTAAATATCCTGTCTGCTTTAAATTTCATTTTCTAGTTCAAGGAGAATGATCTCACTCTAAATTTGTACTGACTAGACTCATGGTCCAGTGTTCATCTTAAAATGAATACACCCTTGCTAAGATGACTAATGCCAGCTAATATTAAAAGTGAATATTAACTGTCTGCTACAAATGAACTACTTGTTATTAATTAATGTGAAATAAAATAATGTACATTTAGGAACATAACCACAAGTCATTACCTGACTAGTCTTTGACTAGTCATTCCAATGCAAAATGACTATGTACTTATTTATTAACGTAGGTTTTAGTTTTGTAGAAAAGGTGATCAGAAAGTAGAGCGTTCCCATAAAATTTCCCCTCACTTTTGTTCTCAATTTCCCCTAATTAACGTCTTTCATTAATGTGATACATTTGTTATAATTGATAAATCAGTATTGATACACTGTTATCAGCTTAAGTCTACAGTTTGGAGTTCTTTGTGTTCTGTGGTTTTTAACAAATACATAATGTTATATATCTGCCATTACAGTATCACACAGAAAGTTTCACTGCCCTAAAATTCCCATCTTCCACCTAGTAGTCCCTCCTGCAGCTTGTCCAACCCCTGGCAGCCACTGATTTTTTAAAGTGTCTCTCCAGTTTTACCTTTTCCAGAATGTCAAATAATTGGATTCTTTCAGTATGTAGCCTTCTCAGACTGGCTTCTGATACTTAGCAGTGCTTTTCAGTTTCCTCCATGCCTTTTCATGGTTTGATCATTTATTTCTTTTTAACTCTAAATACTATATTGTATAGATGTCCTGAAGTTTATCTCCTCAGACATCTTAGTTGCCTCTAGTTTTTGGCAACAATGAATAAAGCTTCTGTCAACATTCATGTACAAATTTCTGTGTGGACATAACTTTTCAGTTCACAATACCAAGGAGCACGATTGTTGTGTCATATGGTAAGAGTATATTTAGACTTGTAATAAACTGCCCAAGTCTGCCCCCCCAAGTGGCTGTATCATTTTGCATTCCCACTGACAAGGAATGACAGTTCCTGGTGCTCCACTAAATCACCGGTGTTCAATGTTGTCCGTGTTTTGGATTTTAGCCATTTATTTAGTTACATACAATTAATTAATGTTAGTTTCCCAGTTAATTTTACTTTTAGTGGGTGTTCAGTAAATATTTGTGGAAGGGATAAATGAATGAATCACAACAGTGGAAAGTAAAAATCCTGAGAGGTAATTTCTATCAAGAGAGAAACCATTGCCAAGAAGGTTATTATTTTCGTAAGAATCAATAATAAGTGTTATATGTGTTTATTCTAAATATGGATAAATTGGTATTTTCATTTGGATTCATAGTTGTCTCCAAGTCAGTTAGCCTTTGGAAGTAAATGACACCTTAGATTCAAACAGATTCAAATTTAAATTTTAAAAATATTGACCTTATAGTAAGTCAGAATGAATTTATCTTTCCTTACCACTTTGTAAAACAAATTCTTTGTTAGATATATTTAAAGGAAGTACCAAATTATACAACATCTACCTTTTGATTGAATCTAGGGCATAACTCAGACCATACATTTATCATCATTTGGGGAACTTTTCACAAAATCATGTGCCAATCCTTGCCTGCAGGGATTCTGACTTAGATGTTCAGTCTTCCACTCGACCCCCCTACCCCCTTCCCAGGTAGTCATGTAAGTTTCCAGATGCTTCCAATGCAAAGCTAGGGTTGAGAACTACAATATTAGGGACTTAAGAAACTCAATATTGATTTTAGTCAAGAGATATTAAAATGAATTATTTGAAAGAAATAGCTATATAAAAACGCATTGTAAAGACTTTAATACTTTGTTTTAAAGTATAAGCAGGTTCACAGCTTATCTGGCTGTCTGCAGTCCTCAAATTAGAAAAGCATGAAGCAGATTATAGGAATAGCATGATTCTCCTCTCCACCTTTTTTTTATTCTACCCTAGGTCTTTATAGGAACAGTGAGCAAAGGACTGCTGAAGTGATAAACAGGTATCACACCTCTCTATGAGCAGGCTAGTGGAGCGAGGCCATATATAAATAAATTGGTATACCTTTTTTGGAAGGCAATTCAAAATTAATACTGAAAATTCACATGCCCTTTGATCCAGAACTCTATGCCTAAGAATTTACCCAGAAAAAATAGATTTTCACTGCAGCATCACATGTGGTAGCAAACATTGATAAATATCCTAGATGCCCACCAAGAGGAGAATGCTGGAATAGGCATCAGGTGCAACCAAGCATAGTATGGCCTACTCTATGTAAAAAAAAAATCTTAAATATTTTATAATGTATATTGAAATGAATCCTATCAATTATCCATTATTAGGCAATAGAAACAACTTAAATAACAATGTTTAACCTATGATGCTATCTTTATAAAAATAGACTCATTTCACCCACCATAAAAATGTAAAAAATCTTTGTATGTGTGTTTCTTAATTTTTTGGAAAAGATCTTATTCACTATGTGGTTAGCAGTGATTACATCTGGGGGATGGGGTGGGGGTTAAACTTTTTATTCAACAGATTTAAAAATTTTTTTAATATTGGAAATAAAATGTTATATTTGAAATTTAAACGGAAATGAGAAAAATGAAACAATCATGCCAAGCCTCTCTGATTTCTGATACTTTTAAAAAAATTGACATTTTTATCAAGCAAAATGGCCTACATTGTAACACTCGTGGAAAATTTAGCCAGTCGTGACTAACATCCTGATAAATACTTAGTTTTGTGTTCAGACACCCTTAATCCCCATCTGTTCCCCTTCTCATCGTTTCTAAAACCCCTGCAGTACTCACCTGAGCAAAAGTTGGATTCCTCTCAGATGGACCTTGATCAGGTGCCTAGGGATTAAGACAGAATAACTTTTATAAATTTTTTATTTGAGTATAGTTGACATGATGGTACATTAGTTTCAGGTATACAGCCTAGTGACTCAGCATCTCTATATTAGGCTCTGCTCATCACACATGTAGTTACCATCTATCAACATGCAATGCTATTATAATGTCATTCACTCTATTCTCTGATCTACCTTTCACTCCTATGACTTATTTGACTGGACTTTTACACCTCCCACTCCCCCTTCACCCATTTTGCCCATCTCCCTACCCCCTGTCCTCTGCCAAATATTACTTCTCTGTATTTGTAGGTCTGATTCTGCTTTTTGTTTATTCATTTGTTTTCTTGTTTAGATTCCAAATATAAGGGAAATCATATGGTATTTGTTGTTCCCCAACTTATTTCATTTGTTTTTTAGATTCTACATATAAGTGAAGTCAAGTGGTACATTTTTTCTCTGACTTATTTCACTTAACATAATACCCTCTATGTCTTTCCTTATTGTTGTAAATGGCAACAGATCATCACCTTTTTAATGGCTGAGTAATATTTCATTATATATACCTACCACAATTCTTCATCCATGTGTCGATGGACACGGGCTGTTTTTACACCTTGGCTGTTATAAACAATGCTTCATAAATGTAGGGGTGCATGTATCTCTTTGAATTAGAGTTTTAATACTCTTGGGGTAAATACTGGGTAGTGGAATTACTGGATCGTCTGATATTTCTGTTTTCAGTTTTTTTTGCATAACCTCCATACTGTTTTCTACAGTGGCTCTACCAGCTTGCAATGCACAAAGGTTCCTTTTTCTCCACATCCTTGCCAGCACTTGCTGTTTCTTGTCCTTTTGAATCTAGACATTCTGGTAGGTGTAGGGCAATATCTTACTGTGGATTTGATTTACATTCCCCTGACGATGTGTAATGGTCAGCACCTTTTCATGTACCTGGTGGCCATCTGTATGTCTTCTTTAGTTTTAACATGTCCAACATACTGATTTGACAGTTCTGTATATTACTTAGTGCTCATCATGATAATCGTAGTCAATATCTGTCACTGTACAAGAGAGTATGATGCTTTTATTTATTTGTTTATTGAGAGATGGGGGAAGGGCAGAGGGAGTGGGAGGGACAATCATTAAGCACGGTCCATGCCCAGAGTAGAGCCCATCGTGGGGCCTGATCTCACAACCCTGAGATCATGACCTGAGCTGAATCACGGTTTGGACTCTTAACTGACTGAGCCACCTGGGTGATCCACAACAGAGTCTTTTTTATTGGAGTTTTATTATATAGGCATGAAAATGAGCATCAGCCCTATGATGGAACTCAGTCTTCAAGGAGGTCAAGCTGGTTCCAAGCTCCAGTGTGTAATCGCATGGTTTGTTGACCAGCCCCCATCTTGAGTCATCTCATCTCATCAGTATAAACTGAGGTGTGATCCATGGACTTATAAGTAACAAAGACACTCATATTACTTACGAAATTCCTAGGATTTAGATTCTCTTTCCTAGGAGCCAAGGACAAAGACCAGTCAGATTCTTTACTATACAGCAGTAGGTCTTCCTGAAGTCAAACTGGGAAGTAAGAGCTGTAGGACTCAGCTTTTATTTAGCCCCAGGCTTCTGAACAGTGACACTTCTGGTGGTCCTCCCTGGTCCTTTCCTGCCCTCCTGAGCAATGATGGTGGTTCTTTCCTGATGCACTCATCGTAGGTTATGGTCTTTTTTCTTGTAAACAGTTTTGGGGCTCTGTGTTTCATTTTCCAGGGACTCCATTCTTCACTTTCCACCTTGAGATTCATCCCTGAGCCTGTCCTTTTTTGCATTTCTACTTCTATACCCTTTCCTTCTTAAAACCCTAAAAACCAAAATAAAATATACTAGCAAAGACTCCACCAACTGTCTTCTTCTCCAACTTAACTTCATTGTCTGTTAAACCTAGAATACGAGGTTAAACCTAGAATAGATGTTCAATTTCAGGAAATGCAGATTCCTAATGGAAATGGTGGGCTTGATTTGTATTTCTAAAAATTCAGAGAACTAAAACTTTTGCATTGCTTTCTTGAAGAAAGATAATAAATGAAAAGCCTTTATATTTGTCTTTTAAGAATGTAAAAAATGAAACAAGATGGGACCGGGGAGGGAGACAAACCATGAGAGGCTCTTAATAACTCAGGAAACAAACCGAGGGTTGCTGGGGGGTTGAGGAGGAGGGATAGGGTGGCTGGGTGATGGGCATTGGGGAAGGTATGTGCTATGGTGAATGCTGTGAATTGTTTAAGACTGATGATTCACAGACCTGTACCCCCGAAGTAACTAATACATTATATGTTACTAAAAATTAAAAAAAAAAAATTAAACTAGCAATTTAGGAAAAGGCTTGTAAAGCACTGCTTGACACAAGTGGTAAAGGAGTCTTCAAAATCCTTTAAAAACGAGTTCTGAATTTATTTCCGAAGTTAAAGTTATTTGACATAATACATTGTACTGAGTTAGCTCTAAATTGATATTTACTCATGTATCATCCCTTTGAAATGTACTCCAAAGATTACATCTCATGTAGTCTTTCTGTCTTAACTATTTCAACTAAGGCAAAAACAATGTAAGAAACATCAGTCATTGCTTTAAGTGGGTCATGTTGATCCATTTCCAATTATTTCTCGATGTTATTTTTAAAAGTAGTGACTGTTTGATTACTTCAGGTAATCATCCAAAAGGTCACAGTCCTTCCGATCTTTCATTGGGACTCAGGACCTAATGAAAGAGAAACCACTAAGAAGGATAGATGGAAGTGAGCACAGCCCTATATCTATTAGAAGACCATGAATACTTCATGGTAGAAGTTTTCAGATCCATGATTTTATTTACCACATTTAATGCCCACAGCAGTTTTTCAAGGTAAATACTTAATGTCACACTTTCATAATCAGAAAATTGAATTTACGGAGATACTATTTTACTCATTAATGAGGTAACAAGTGACAGACACAGGATTGGATTATTTTGATAATTCAAGCTCCTCCCACAATGCTATATGGTAATTGTTTCCAGGAAGCCCTATATAATAGACACTTATAGTTTAACGCTCATTTCTCAGTTTGAACGTTTGCAAAGCATTGTTTACTTTGCAGGGTCACGGTTCCCAGTAGGTTCTTAAAGGTAAGTGAGCTATTGCGTCCATTCATTCAGTGTATTGTTAGGGGGTATCCTCTATGTGCCAAGGCACTGTTTGAAATGAGGTTGGCATATCTGAATTATATGCGTGACTTTGTCCATTCAGTGAACACTGAATCACACCATTCTATAACATTGCCTGGTGAAGATGTCAAAAGTAGTGACAAATTTTACTTTTTGAAAATTCTTTAAATCATGAAATAAAAATAATTTTTTTCCTCCTACCATTATGTCTGAAAGATTTAAAACCACAACTTAGAATCATTTCTTTGAATTGATATAATTTAACTGATTTTATTTATCTTTTTAATTTCATGAACTTTCACGTTCGTATCTGAAATGATCATGCCAGGCAGATCCCAGATTCAGAAGTTGTAGTGTGTTTGACAGTGCCTACAACAACTAATAACCGGGTTCCATGACAGTGATCCAGTTTCAGCAGGTACTGTAATTGCAGATTATACTCTTCATGGTTTCTTCTTTGTGTGAATAGTAAGTGTATGAAATCTTGAGTCAACATTTCCTTTTCTGTTGCATAAACAGTGCTGAAAGCTTAATGATCAGCTGGAGAAGAGGCGTAATGGATGGTTGCAGCATTGTTCATTAAACACTGCGGTGGCTCTCTCTTTGCCGTCATTTTATCTGTGCTTGAATTTTGCATATCCTTCTAGTCTGTCATTCTCCTTGAGCATCGGACACTCCCCCTGAGGTAATTGCTCTGACACACATAGAGCTTCTATCATATGACAATGGAAATGTCTCCTTCAACCTGAGCTCATTTCATTGGAGAGACTACTTTTCAGGACGGTGAATCTGCAGAAAGTGACTCATCCAGTCAAACTATAATAGATTTTCTTTTAAAGGTCTATTTGTCCTTTTGAATAAGGAAGCATTGTGTTGCTTTTTTGTAAATTAAGAGTAAAATTTTCAGTGTATTAGGGTTGGGATTGAGATTTGCAGGTTTTTTTGCTATCTTTGATTTTAGATCACTATTAATTTTTTATGGTCCTGTTTCTATCCTTATATACTTTATATTATAAATTTGAACAGCACTGCTCTCTCTGCGAGGTATTGAATTGCTATTATTGAAATGATAACATACTTTTTTGGTATTGTAACCTGTTAGCAGGTTGTGATAATGAGCTCTTATATCTCCTCAGGTCAAGGGTCAATTAGGTGCTAACTAAGAGGTCTTATTGCACAAATGGTTTCTAGAAGACAGGGTGCAATGAATAGAACCACCTTCAATTTCGCCCAAAATATTTAAACCAATGGCTATTTATTATATTACACTCTTTTATTTGGATCTTGGTAAAAGAAAAGATTCCCAGAGCCTGCTATTAAAATTGCTAATTAAAATTAGACAAAACATATTTTCAAATAAATAGTGAGTTTCTTTATGTTTTTTAGAAAGCATAGACTTATTTGGAGCAGAGAGTATAATAATCTTTAAATATGAGTTAGGTAGGCAGGGTACTCCCATGCTCCCTTAAGTACTAATGTCATTTTGGGAAAAAATAACTCAGGGGAGTTCTATTCATTATAGGTACACTTTGTGATGAGTAATTTCTTAAGCGACATCAAAGGGACCAGATGATAACTTTTTTTTTTTTAATTTGCAAAATATATTTATCATATCAGGAATGACGAGTCAGCAAAAGCTAGGTTTTATTAGCTTGAGAACCTTTAGAATTAGGTTACATTTAGGTGGATTTAACTGCCAAACTTTGTTAAAATGGCCACAGTAACATACTTGTCATCTGTGGTCTATTCAAGAGAAACAAAAACACATGTTAGTGAAATCATCCTTACCCTATATCTTTCTTTTTTGATACATTCTTGAGAAAAGGATTAACTGCCTGAGAGAGTTGGAATTGCTTTGGACGTTTTGCTTATTCAGGAAATAATATGTTCTAAATAAATTAGAATTTTAAATGAAATGACCTTTTTCAATCAGAGGCCTTATTATAAGCATTCATGAAATATTGATGACCTGAAAATAAATGAGATTTGCAGGTTTTTTTTGCTATCTTTGATTTTAGATCACTATTAATTTACACTCCTAAAAATCACTAATTCCTAATTTTTTTACCTGAAGTGATATATATTTTTAGCTCTTAGTCTTCACAAACTATTTTGTTTCCTACCTGCATTTATTGTGTAGTAATTCATTTTTGACCACATTTTAACCATCCCCTGCAATAAGTTGGTGTAATTCCAGGCTGTGATGAAGCTCAGGCCCTTTTCATCTGTCTGTTTCTTTGGCCAGCGCAGCACAACATAGAATTCTTTACTTTTTTAAATTTAAAATTTTTTTTGATTATATTCAGTTAGCCAACATATAGTACATCATTATTTTTTCATGTAGTGTTCAGTGATTCACTAGTTGTGTATAACAGCCAGTGTTCATCACAGCACGTGCCTTCCTTAATGCCCATCACCCCATTACTCCATCTCCCCACACCCCCCTTCCTTCTGTAACCCTCATTGTGGTTCCCGGAGTCCAGAGTCTCTCATAGCTTCTCTCCCTCTCTGATTTCTTTCAGTTTCCTTCCCTTCCTCTATGGTCCTCTGTGCCATTCCTTATGTTCCACATATGAGTGAAACCATGTGATAGTTGTCTTTCTTTTCTTGACTTACTTCACTTAGCATAATCCCCTCCAGTTCTATCCATGTTGATGCAGATGGTGGGTATTCATTCTTTCTGATGGCTGAATAATATTCTGTCTTCATATATATGAACCACGTCTTCTTTATCCATTCACCTGTTGAAGGGCATTTTGGCTCCTTCTACAGTTCAGCGATTGTGGACATTGCTGCTATGACCATTGGGATGCATGTGCTCTTTCTTTTCACTATATCTGGATATTTGGGGTAAGTACTTAGTACTGCGATTGCTAGGTTGCAGGGTAGCTCTGTCTTTAACTTTTTGAGAAACCTCCATACTGTTTTCCAGAGTGGCTGCACCAGCTTGCATTCCTACCAGCAGTGTAAGAGGGTTCCTTCCCCTTTCTTCACATCCTTGCCAATGTTTGTTGTTCCCTGCCTTGTTACTCTTTGCCATTCTCATTGGTGTAAGGTGGTATCTCGTTGTGTTTTTGGTTTGAATTTTCCTGATGGCTAGTGACGTTGAACATTTTTTCATGTTTCTGTTAGCCATTTGTATATCTTCTTTGGAGCGGTGTCTGCTCATTTCTTCTGCCCATTTTTTTTGACTGGATTATTTGTTTTTTTGGGTGCTGAGTTCGAGAAGTTCTTTACAGATCTTGGGTACTATTCCTTTATATGTAATATCATTTGCAAATATCTTCTCCTAGTCTGTGGGTTCCATCTTGGTTTTGTTAACTGTTTCCTTTGGTGTACAGAAGCCTTTTATCTTGATGAAGTCCCCAAAGTTCATTTTTGCTTTTGTTTCCCTTGCCTTTGGAGATGAATCTTGGCCAATGTCAAAGAAGTTACTGCCTGTGTTCTCTTCTAGGATTTTGATGGATTCCTGTCTCATATTGAGGTCTTTCATCCATTTTGAGTTTATCTTTGTGTATGGTGTAAGAGAATGGTCCAGTTTCAGTCTTCTGTATGTAGCTGTCTAGTTTTCCCAACACCATTTATTAAAGAGACTGTCTTATTTCCATTGGATATATTTTTAAAAGATTTTATTTATTTATTTGACAGAGAGAGAGATCACAAGTAGGCAGAGAGGCAGGCAGAGAGAGGAGGAAGCAGGCTCCCCGCTGAGCCGAGAGACCGATGCGGGCCTTGATCCCAGGACCCTGAGATCATGACCTAAGCCGAAGGCAGAGGCTTTAACCCACTGAGCCACCCAGGCGCCTTCCACTGGATATTTTTTCCTCCCTTGTCAAAGATTAGTTGACCATAGAGTTGAAGGTCCATTTCTGGAGTGTCTATTCTGTTTCATTGATCTACAATGTAGAGTTCTTTAAATGTTTTGAGGTTTCTAAATTCTTCTGCCATGTGGGAGTCTGGCTGCCAAGAAAATTTGAGAAATAAGGGAAAATAAGAGAAAAGAGAAAGGGAAGCAGAAAGGAGGGAAGCAGGAAAAGAAAGAGAAAGAGAAGGAAAATGAAGTAGAGAAAGAAAGGAACAAGGGAAAAGGAGAGTTGGAGAGAGGGGGAAAGGAATGAAGGGAGATAAGGGAGCTAGACCATAGGCTCGGTAGTTGCCTTTTGCCAGTATATTTATATTTATGTTTATGTTTATATTTATGGAATGTTTTCATTTACCTTTGAATCCTTTCATATTAAATACGAAGATACTTTAAACTGAGGAAGTTTAAGAATTCTATCATTTCATTTAAAATACATCATACACTAGGAGTAGGTATTTTTGAGTTAAATAATATTGTATTCAGGGGATTTGTGGTGTTAAATTGGAATCTAAAATACAGCTAGTTTTATGTTTACCTTAAATTGCTTCCATTTATTGTTTTCATTATGGTCTCTTTTTGGATGAGTAATCAATTAAATAACCCATGGTTTCATCAGTTCACATTCATGGAATCATAAACAGTTTTTTCCCCACCCCCTCCTGCACAGAAAGTTGGTTTGCTACATTGTAGACAGAGGTATTTAAAACAAAACCCAGAAGTCAGACGGTGTTTCATCTTCCTCAAACTTTCTGTCATACTTGGAATAAAAGCTCAACTATTTGCTTACCCCATAAGCTCTTCTTCCCTGCATCTTCTGCCAACATCCTTGAACTTGTAGATGCTCCATGATGGAAGCTCATGACGGTCTACTCCTCAGACAAACTGGGTGTTTTCTGCTCAGGATTTTCACTCACTGTTCCTTTTGTATGACCACTTTTCCCTCAGACCTTCTCTTCTGTCATTCACATCCCTGCTGTAGGGCACCCTCCCCTTCCTCTGAGCCATCCTGACCAATCTACCTACAATAAATTCCTGTGGCTTTCTGTAGTCATTCTCTAACTTCTCAGTGTACCTGGCCTTTTCTTTATAACGCTTTTCAGTGCCTGAATTTATTTGTATATTCATATATATGAGTTTATGTATATAGAAACAATGTATATGTACACTGCTTTAGATAAACACATATGTTTATTACTTCCTTCATTAAAATGTCATCTCTCTGAGGGGAGGAACTGGGTCTATCTCACTGCCATATTCCCATTTGCACAGGAGTGAGCTCTTTCAGTTATGGTACCTCCTTTTGTTCACAGTATAAGTGGGTTTACATTGATGGAGGGAGATCAATTATCATCCCTTGTGTTAAGTGCTGTAAAACAAAAAATAGAGGGAACCCAGAGGAGAAAGTGAATAATTCTCTCTGGGCCCTGGAAATGGTTTGAAATTAGAGCTGACATGTTAATAGATATTGTAAAATTGGTTCAACATTTAATAGAAGAGAAGTAGAGGAGATAATTGCACTCAGAACAAGCTGGGTGACATCTCAGAGTTAGGGAAGAGTATGAAACATTCAAGAGACACTGAATTGAACTGTGATGGAATGTCTAACATAATCGTTGCCTGTGGAAAAATGGAGTGAGGTGGTCTAGAGAGGTTATCTTGGAGTTAGAACATCTTGTCATGTGCTTGTTGGATATTTATATATCTTTTTTGGAGAAATGTCTATGTGGTTCTTTGCCCATTTAAAAATTGGGGTATTTGGGTTTTTGTTGCTCGGTGGTAGGAATTCTTTAATTCTGGATTTTAACCCGTTATCTCATAGAATTTGTAGACATCTCTCATTCTGTATGTTGCTTTTTCACTCTGTTGATTGTTGCCTTTGTTGTGCAACAGTTTTCAAGTGTGGTGCATTCCCATTTGTTTCTCTTTGCTTTGTTTTCTGTTGTGTTTTTGCTGTCATATCCAAATCATTGCCAAATCTAATGTTATGAAGCTTTTTCCTATGTTTTCCTTTAGGAGTTTTATAGTTTCAGAACTTACGATTAAGTTTGTAATCCATTTTGAGTTAATTTTTGTATAGGATTTGAGGGAAGGATCCAACTCCATTCTTTTGCATGTGGATATCCAGTTGATTCAACATAATTTCTTGAAGAAAGACTCTTCTTCTAGACCTGCACCCTTGTCTAAGGTCATTTGATTATATGCGCAAGGCTTTATTTCTGGACTCTCTGTTTGGTTTTGTGTCAGGTTTGGCCAACAAACCCTGAGATGGTGAATGAAAAGACTCCTTAGTGTCTGGAGGAAAGGAGAAGACTGGGGATGAGATGTTCTAATGGCAAAAGGCCTCAAGCCAAGATTTGTCTCCACCTTTCTGGGGCCATACCTATACACCAAGAGCAGGTGCAAAATAAGGAGGAAAGTGGAACCTTAATGGTCAGGACAATAATATATGGGGCAGCGTTTAAGAAGAACAAGGAGGCCAGGAGTTTGTGAAGTATGTGACCACCACAGATGCCTGTTTTTTTTTTTTTTTTTTTAATTTAAGCATTTACTCCCTAGATGAGAACCTTGAGCTGCAGTAAGAATCTGGCTGTTTTCAGCTGAGAAACTTCAAAGGATGCCCTGTGTTCTGGGCACTCCTCCTTTGCTTTTTAATTACTGTCACTCAGGGAGGAATGTGCAAGTCAGATTTTGTCTATCCAGGCACTGTGAAATCCTACAGTTCTCTTCGTCCATGTATCTGTTTTTATGCTGGTACCAGATTCTTTTTTTTTTAAAGACTTTATTTATTTATTGGACAGAAACACAGCGAGAGAGGGAACACAAGCAGGGGGAGTGAGAAAGGGAGAAGCAGGCTTCCCGCTGAGCAGGGAGCCTGATGTGGGGCTTGATCCTGGGTCTCCAGGATCAAGACCCGAGCTGAAGGCAGTTGCTCAACCAACTGAGCCACCCAGGTGCCCCAAGATTCTTGATCATTGTAGCTTCTTAAATGTTTGAAATCAGGACATAGGAGGCCTCTATCTTCATTTTCCTCTCTCAAGATTATTTTGGCTATTCAAGACACTTTGAAATTTCATGAATTTTAAGTTGTTTGTTTGTATTTCTGGCAAAAAGCCATTTGGATTTTGATAGGAATTATATTGAATATGTAGGTCACTTTGGGTAGTATGGATATTTTAACAATACTAAGTCTTCTGATCTATGAACATGGCATGTCTTTCCATTTATTTATATCTTCTTTGGTTTCTTCTATTGTGTTTTTTTGTTTCCAGTGTGCAAATCTTTTGCCTCCCTGGTTAAGTATATTGCTAAGTATTTTTTCTTTTTGATGCATTGTAAATGGAGCTGTTTTCTTAATTTCCTTTTCCAGTTGTTTGTTATTAACATATAGGAATGCAACTGATTGTGGCTCAGTCAGTTAGGCGTCTGTCTTCTGCTCAGGTCATGATCCCAGGGTCCTTGGATCAAGCCCCTCCTTGGACTCCCTGCTCTGCGGAGAGCCTGTCTCTCCTTCTGCCTTCCTCTCTCTTTCTCTCTGTCTTTCATGAATAAATAAATAAAAATCTTAAAAAAATGCAACTGATTTTTGCATTTGAAGTTTGTGTACTGTAACTTTGCTAATTCCTCTATCAATCCTTTTTTTTTTTCTTTTTAAAGATTTTATTTATTTGACAGAGAGAAACACAGCCAGAGAGGGAACACAAACAGGGGATGGGGTGAGAGAGGGAGAAGCAGGCTTCCGCCGAGCAGGGAGCCCGATGTGGGACTGGATCCCGGATCTCCGGGATCATGACCTCAGCCGAAGGCAGTCGCTAAACCAACTGAGCCACCCAGGCGCCCCTTTCTCAATCAATTCTAATAGCTATGTGTAATCTTTAGCGTTTTATTCATACAAGATCTTGTCATCTGTGAACAGAAATAATTTTACTCTTCCTTACCATTTTGGATACCTTTTTTTTTTCTTTTTAATTGCTCTGACTAGGACTTCTAGTACTATAATGAATGGAAGTGGTGAGAGTGGGCATCCTTACCTTGTGCGTGATTTTCAGACTTTTATTATTATGATGTTAACTATGGTTCCTTCATATATGGCCTTTATCATTTTGAACTATGTCCTCCTATTCCTAGTTTGCTGAGCTGTTATCATGAAAGGGTATTGAAATCTGTCAAATTTTTTTTCTGCCTTAATTGAGATTGTAGGGTTTTTTTTTTTTTAAGATTTTATTTATTTATTTGACAGCGAGAAACACAGCGAGAGAGGGAAGACAAACAGAGGGACTGAGAGAGGGAGAAGCAGACCTCCTGCCGAGTAGGAAGCCCAATGTGGGACTTGATCCCCGTCTCCAGAATCACGGCCTGAGCCGAAAGCAGTTGCTTAACCAGCTGAGCCACCCAGGCACCCCAGAGATCATAGGGTTTTTAAGTTTCATTCTGCAAATATGTATTACCTTGACTGGTTTTTCATATTTTGAACTATCCTTGCATTGAAGAAATAAATGCACTCAGTTCATGGAGTATAATATTTTTAATATAGTATTGAATTCAGTCTGCTATTTTTTTGAGGATTTTTATTTCAGTATTCATTAGTGCTATTGATTTGTAGTTTTTTTTTTTTTCTTGTAATATCTTTGGTTTTATCCTTAAGGTAATGTTTGCTTCATAAAATGAGTTTGGAAGTGTTCCTTCTTCATATTTTTGGAAGTTTTCTCTCTTCATTTTTTGGAAGAGCCTGAGAAGGATTAGTATTTATTCCTCTCTGAATGTTTTGTGTAATTCTCCAGTGAAGCCTTCTGATTCTGGGGTTTTCTTTGTTAGGACAGTTTTGATTACTGATTTAATTTCCTTAGTAGTTGTAAATCTGTTCATCTTTTTCTATTTCTTCATGATTCAGTCTTGGTCAGTTGTATGGTTGTAGGAATTCATCTACTTCCAGGTTATTGAAATTTTTGATGCATAATCCTTTTCTTTCTGTGGCATCAGTCATAATGTCTGCTCTTTTGTTTGATTTTAGATGTTTGTGCCTTTGTTCTTAGTTTTGCTAAAGGTTTGTCGATTTTGTTTATCTTTTCAAAACATAAATCTTAGTTTTATTCTTTTCTTTTTTTTTGTCATTTATTCTCTAGTTTTTTTACATCTTTCCCTCTGCTAACTTTGGGTCTGCTTTTTTCTTCTTCTAGTTTCTGAGTTACTAAGTTTTCTCATTGTTTTGGGATCTTTATTTTGTCTTTTAAAGATTTATTTATTTGAGAGAGAGAGTGTGCACAAGCAGTGGGGAGGGGCAAAGGAAGAGAGATAATCCTGAAGCTGACTCCCCACTGACCCCGGTGCCTGACCTGAGACATGATACCATGACCCATGAGATCATGACCTGAGCTGAAACTAAGAAATTGACACCCAACCCAGGTACCTTGGTTGTTCCTTTATTTTAATGTAGACATTGGTATCTCGTGTTTTCATTTTCATTTGTCTCATATATTTCCCTGTATTCCTTGTGATTTCTTTTTTGACTCATTGAGAATCATGTTGTTTCAATTTCATGTCAATTTTTCTTTTGGCTATTGATTTCTAGTGTCATTCCATTGCTATCAAAAAGATACATGGTATGATTTTAACTTTCTCAAAGTTATGAAGACCTGTTTTGTAACTTACCAATTAATCTACCTTAGAGAATGTCCCATGTCCATTTGAGAAAATTAGGTATTCAGCTACTCTTGGTTGGAGGGTTCTGTGTATTCTGTTAGTTCTAACTGGTCTATAGTGTTGTTCAAGACCTCAGTTTTCTTACTGATCTTTTGTTTGATTATGCCTGAATTTTCTTTTAAGGAGAATTCCCAGAAGCTCCTTGTAGTACATTGAATTAATCTCATTGGATGTCCTTGGTCATGCCTAGCTGCAAAGAAGAGTGGAAAATGTAGTCCAGTTCTGATTGTCCATGTGCATACTTAAAAGTGATAGTTCTAGGATTATGGTAAAGCTGGACAGTGGATATTGGAGGACATATAAAAAATCCTCAAATAGTAGATCAGAATCTACTATTTTAAGGTACTGAATCCGTATTCTAAAACATCTTTAATTCTGATGAGGCTTCTCATTTTTATTAATGAAAGAAACTCAGAACCCCGCCTTGTGTGTCTGTAATATATGAGCTTTTACCTTCTAATTTGTGAAGTTACAATAGATACATAATTCTTACCTTATTATGTATTCTCTAGGAAGCACAGTAAAAATACAATGAAGCTTTAAAAGTTTAAAATGATACTGCAGAGAATCCAAGATGAAAAAGATATACAATACCAAATTACTTCCACCCATGTTGTTACATACCCTATTAACAGCATGCACAAGAGACAGTTCTATTTCTAGATTTTACCACCCTATTTTATAATTTTTACTTGTGACTACCAGAGAAATGAAATAGGAAGGTATTCTATTGGGAGACATTATGCATTTATGTCATTGAATCTCACCACTGAAAACTGCTTATTAATCATTCCTCCATCACTAAAAATTGATAACAGGTAAGATTAAAGTAAATTTTAGTTAGATAACTTTATGTTTTGGTGCTTGTCTTGAATTTGCATTTTTGATTCAGGGAAGGGGTAGTCATTCTGGGAAACTTGCATTACTTTGTACATGTATATATAATTTTTATTTTTCTAAAGATTTTACATATTTGAGAGACAGGGAGAATGAATGAGCAAGAGAGAGAACATGAGTGAGGGGAGGAGTATATGGAGAGGGAGAATCAGACTCCCCACTTAGCGGGGAGGCAGATGTGGGGCTCCATCTGGGACTCCAGGATCATGGTTTGAGCTAAAGGCAAACACTTAATCTGCTGAGCCACCTAGGAGCCCCTGCATATATAATTTTAGAAGAAATACTGTGGTTGAAAACTGTAAATGTGTAAAGAGATTCTGATCACACCATTGAAGGACTGTATAAAAATTAGATTGAGTCTTTCTTATGTAGGTCACTTAAAAATTATTCTTTACACTGAAATCAGGATAAGTTAAAGGAGAGGGGAGAATAGGCTATAGAGAAGTTGCAAGGGTGTGTGATGGACCCTGCTTTTCCTACCAGCCTGTCCAGTTTTTTTTTGCAGTATTGCACTTCTGTGGCATTCTGGAGGAGGTGAACAGACTTTTTGTATGCCAGATTTTGGCCTTGAAATTTTGGCCTATAAAATATATATTTTGTACATTGGGCTCCTGCATTAGCTCTTCTCTAAAAAAAAAAAAAAAAAAAAAAAAAAAAAAAAAAAAAAAAAAAAAAAAAAAAAAAGGAAGCAAGAAAGAAGAAGAAATGGCTCTAAAGCAAAATGAACCACCGCACCACATCATGATGCTTTTCAACTTTCGTCCAACAGAAGAGAAGACCACACTTGAGAAACCATTGCATCAAAGTGTGGCTCTTTCCCATCCTTCCCCTCTGCACTACCTCTCTGTAGACTTGAATGTTCTTGAGTCATTTCTGTACTTTAAAATAATGCTTAGTGAAGGAAGATTTACCTTTGCACAGATGAATAATTCAGAGGATAGGATTTCTCTGAGATTAGTTTCCAAAGTAAAGACTCCGACCCGGGATTGAAATTTTCTAGGACACCAAAGACGTTTGTGCTGTTTCCTTTACATCTCAGAAACATGGTTGGGTTTCAGGGCTCCGTTGTGAACGCATTCTTGGAAAAAAGAAGTGGGACGCATGAGCTGGTGGAACAGGCACCCTCTACGCTACAGATGCTTCTCCTTTTCTGAAAAGATGTATGGCCCTCAGCTGTTGCTGTGAGTGGGGCTCATTCCACCAACTCTCTCCTTACGTTTTAAATAAACATAAGATTGCTTCCAAAATAATACACCCTCTCTATAATTAGGTAGAGAAAACAACTGTTATCGAGCCCATGATACCGTCGTTTTCCTTGAAAATTCCATTTTTTCTTATACAAACTTTGGTTATATCTTTAAGTAGACTTTTGCCTCAGGTTGTGAACACAAAGATCGCTCTAGTTCTCAAACTCTCTACTGAGTCACTACCAACCTACCCATCTAGTTTTAATCTCTCATTGAATTTTTGTTAATTCCATTGGGGTACCTTATATATGTACCAGGTGAACCCCCTTAATATACCAACATGGAAGAACCTGGACGCCAGCAGGAGCTGTATCCAGACAGCCAATGCATGATGAATTCATTTATGATATAATTATCAAATAGAAATAATACATATGATTTTGTGTGGCTAGTCTTTTGAGGATGGATAACTAAGGAAACTGCAGACATTAACATCTATCACATCAGTTTTTGAAGTGTTAAAATTAGATTCTTGGCGATAAGAAGGGTTTTGTATTTGCTAGTTCATGTTTTTTTCCCTGTAACACCCACTTTTTTTTTTTTTTTTTTTTTAAGATTTTATTTATTTGGGCGCCTGGGTGGCTCAGTGTGTTAAAGCCTCTGCCTTCGGCTCAGGTCATGATCTCAGGGCCCTGGGATGGAGGCCCGCATTGGGCTTTCTGCTTGTCAGGGAGCCTACTTCCTCCTCTCTCCCTGCCTCCTCTCTCCCTCCCCGTGATCTCTCTCTCTGTGTCAAATACATAAATAAAATCCTAAAAAAAAAAAAAGATTTTATTTAACAGAGAGAAACAGCCAGAGAGGGAACATAAGCAGTGGCAGTGAGACAGGGAGAGGGAGAAGCAGGCTTCTCATATAGCAGGCAGCCCGATGCAGGGCTTGATCCCAGGACTCCAGGATCATGACTTGAGCTGAAGGCAGAGGCTTAACCACTGAGCCACCCAGGCGCCCCTAACACCCACTTTTTATGTGATATCATTTTCCTAATCACTTGGACATAGTTTCTACTTCCTACCTCATATGCCATTGATTATAGAATTAATTTCATTAAATTTTTGGCTAGTGTGTGCCTTTTAAAAAAAAAATTCTGCCTTTCTATTTATCCATGCTCCTGGAGAGCATCTCTGGAAATACCCTCTTCCAATTTCCCACCAAATAAAAACAACTCAGAAAAAGAGGAGCACTTACAACTGCCATGTCCTTTCTGTCTCATCCCAGCAAGCGGGGTGCTGCCTGCATCTGAAAGGGGATGGTTGTGAAAAGCCAGTCTGCCCTGGATTGAGAATAAAACAGAAGTGACTTAACCTCGACATGAACCAGAAAGTAGAGAAAAGTATTCTGAAGGAAGAAAAATATTTCAAACCATTATTATTGTTTACTGCTTTTAGTTCAGAGGCCAAAACTTCATCAAGTAGAAAACAGAACATCTGTTATTATTTTATTTTTTACTACAGCTTAATGTGTTACTCATCTGCCACTGATGATTTTTTTTTCCCTTACATTCACTCCCGTATTGCACCATCCTGATGCAAATAGGTGTCCTGAAAAAGGAACTAATGGTGATGTAGTAAATTGGGGAGGGTAGAACCTACTCAGGTTTGGGTTCAGACAAGAAGAACTGGGGTATGGTTGTGGGCATGTGGACACGGTCATGGTCATGTTCTCAGAGCAGTAGAGGGCAGTGGGAAGGAGGAGCTCCCACATCAGTTCAGCAGAGCCACAGTGGATGAATGACTTCTGTTCCTCAGACATATTCTGTGGTGTCTACGTGTTTTTTTAACTCCAGATGTAAGAAGAGGACTCAACAACCACTCCAACTGAAGTGGGTAAGCAGAGAGAAAGAAATCCACATACAATTCTTAAGGACAAACAAGGAAGACATCATAGGATCTCTGATACAAAAAGAGCTGCAGTGTGCTATCAACCTACATATTTAGAGTAAGAGTACACTTCTGATGTATTAGGGATAAACTAAAATAAACTTTAGAAACTAATTGTATAGTGACTGTGCGCCTGGGTGGCTCAGTTGGTTAAGCGACTGCCTTCAGTTCAGGTCATGATCCCAGAGGCCCGGGATCGAGCCCCACATCGGGCTTCCTGATTGGTGGGAAGCCTGCTTCTCCCTCTCTCACTCCCCCTGCTTGTGTTCCCTCTCTGGCTGTGTTTCTCTCTGTCAAATAAATAAATAAAATCTTAAAAGTAACTGTATAGTGACAAAAGAATTTAAAAAAAAAATCACAAATGCAGAGTATCAAGAAATAGACCACCATATCCTTTTCTTGTAAGAGTAAAGGGAAATGTAATGTGACTTCCAAAAAAAAAAAAGGTGAATAAAAATTAAGTGCTAAAAATGGGGAAATCTCACTGTGAGTGGAAGGAAAATATTCTTTGAAAACCATTGAACTTAAAAATAATGGTTGGAGGAGGGGGTCAAGATGGCGGAAGACCAGGTGACCGCATTTCAGGGAGTTCCCTGAAGAGAGCTGAATTCCAGCCAAAAAACCACTACAAGACCACCGTGAACACCGATGAAACCAGCCTGAAATGTGATATTTCCCACATCTGGACCGCCACGAGAGACAAAGAACATCGGCAAAAAGGTAGAAACAAATTGGAGGGTCTGGAGGCTTGCCCCCAGAGACAGGGGAGTGGGGGAGGAAGCCCGCAGAGCTGAACCATTGAAAAAAATACCCCAAAACGAAAGTGCTCTGTGAGTGAGGAATAACAGCAGATTACGGCCTGAATCGGGGCTAGAAAGAAGCTAAACACAGCTAAGCCCGGGGCAAGGCAAGGAGACTTTTGAAAATCTTTTATTTTCTTTCTCTTCCCACGGCCCAGACTCGCCCCCCCCCCCCCCCGCCGTCCCCGGCCCTGGCGCGCGCCCAGCCGCCCAGGCCTGCCTCCGCCTGAGCCACCACAGCTGCCGGGAAAGCAGCAGGAGTGGATTCTATCCTGCCCTTCTCTCCCGTTTCTATCCACACCGAGGGCCGCGTGTAGACCCCCCCAGGGGAAAACGTTTTTTACAGACTTTCGTGGGACCGGAGAGGCCCCAGGTCCCTGGGGGCAGACAAAGTCGCCCGATCCAAAAGGAGTTGTGGCTTAGAGGTGCGGGAGTGAAACAACAAGCGGGGACGGGGGCAGAAATCATACAACGTCTGCACCAGCCCGGCTGTGACAGACTGCCAACCGGGAGGCTGGAAAGAGCCCCTCCCTGTGTAGCGGCTCCCTCTGGGAGGCAGATCTGGGCACAGACATCCGGCTCCGACTTGACTTCCTCAACTGCTGAAAAAAGACGCAAAAGAACAACGCTCCGCTACCAGAGAATTGCAGCCTGATAGTCTGGTTGCCATTGAGACAGGCCTCTAGCAGGGGGGCCGAGAGACTCAGCCTAGGTAGAAGGACTGAAGGGGAACGACACGCCCCGCCCCCAGAAAGCATGCCAGAAGCTCAGGAGGACAACATTCCAAAGCAAAACCCCAAATCGGGGGAAAGG
>PITA01010293.1:0-30977 GCA_004023965.1 Spilogale gracilis
GTGAACCCAAGTCTGTCATCCCAAAGCCTGTATTTCTAGCCCTAACACCGAAATGGAGATGGGGTCTGGTGAGAGAGAACAGGGGAGCTGATGGAAGGCCACAGGAAGGGGAGATTAGGTGCTAGGACTGTGAGTAGATTGTAAGCCTGGAAGGAGGGTAAGATCCGTTTTTATATGTCAGTTATATCTCAGTAAAACTGAAGGGAAAAAAAAAAAAAGCCTATCTTGCTCACTCCAGGCTCCTGGGCCTTTGTAACAACTTCTCTTACGTGGTGATGCTCAGCGCTGCCCATGACATTCTTAGCCACCAGAGGGCGTCTGGGAATCGGAGCCACGTAAGTGACCCTCTCTACCACCATCGCCATGTTTAGCCCTTATGGGAGGATGAGGGACGCTCCCTAGAGCAGGAACCCCCTTTGAAAAACTGATGGAATGAGGTGGCCCAGAGGTGGGGCAAGGGGAGTAAACTTCTCAGTCTCCCAGACCACAGAGTAAGGAAGGGTTTTTAAAAATTGATTGGTACCTGGGTGCCTGGGTGGCTCAGTCGTTAAGCGTCTGCCTTCAGCCCGCGTCATGATCCTGGAGTCCCTGGATCGAGTCCTGCATCAGGTTCCCTGCTCTGCAGGAGACCTGCTTCTCCCTCTCTCACTCCCCCCTGCTTGTGTTCCCTCTCTAGCTGTGTTTCTGTAGGTTAAATAAAATCTTAAAAAAAAAAATTGATTGGTGCCACATATACAAAATCAAAGGTTGGCTGGATAGGACCATGAAATATGACAGCGCTTCATAACTGCAGCGCTGTTGATTTTAGGCTGGAGAATTCTTTGTCATAGGGCTTCCCTGGGGATTGTACAGTGCTTAACAGCACCCAGCCCTCTACCAGTAGCGTACCTCCTGTTCTGTAGTTGAGACCAGAATGTTTCCAGGCATTGCCAAATGTTCCCTAGGGAGTAGAATCACCTCCCATTGAGAACTTCTTGTCTATGATGAGCTAGAGGCAGGGTGGGGGGAGGAGGGGTACATGCCGAGGAAGTGCGGCCACCACCTTGTAAGTCCAAGTCTAACAGAGAATTTGGTCCAAGATCAGCTTTTCTGGGAACCCATTTTTTTTTTCTTGGCTGAGTAGCTACAAAAGCTTTATCAGATTGTTTCAAATGTTGGCATTTACATATTTACATGTCTACATAAAATAGTTACTTGGAATCCCCAAGTCGCAGGGTGCTCAGGTGGTCCCCATGTGAGCCTGGCTAGGAAACAAATGAGATCAGGCTTGGAGCCCCAGGGCTTTGAAAAACTGGACGTCTGGGCACCTGGGTGGCTCAGTTGATTAAGCGACTGCCTTTGGCTCAGGTCATGATCCCGGAGACCCGGGATCGAGCCCCACATCAGCCTCTCTGCTTGTCGGGAAGCCTGCTTCTCCCTCTCTCACTCCCCCTGCTTGTGTTCCCTCTCTTGCTGTCTTTCTCTCTGTCAAATAAATAAATAAAATCTTAAAAAAAAAAAACACAAAAAACTGGACGACCTCCTAGGGGCCTAAGAGGAGTAGGGTGAAGAGGAAAGGGGCACCTTGGGCGTGTGGCTTAACCCCACCCTCATGGATCTCTAACTGAATTTCCTTTCCCATTCTCAGGGGAGAGGGACCCATTTCCAGGCTGCAGCCCTACTGCACAGTGATACCCACTCCCTGAAACCAATATGACAACCACACCCAAGCATCCATTGGAAGAGGTCCTTATAAATATATTTAGATCAGAGGAAACAAGGCACTTGGGAGGGTTACGGCTCACTCTCCTACCTGTGCCCTGTTCTAGACAAAAAGTAAAAATTTGGAAGCCCACATTTTTTAAAAATGGAAACTCTTAAATTTGGTACCCAAGTAGAGCCCATTTATGGGGCCATCTTTAGCCTTTTGGGTCCTTAGTATGAGCTTTGTACGGTAAGCTCCTCTCCTCCGTTGTGCACGTAGAGAAACTGAGGTCCCAGGAGGCCAGTGTTGACCCTAGGCCATCCTCAAGTTAGGGCTGAGCTGGGACCAGAGCCAGGCCCTTTTTGTGTCTCCTCTTGCCTCTGTGAGTGAAAGACTTTTTCCTCCTTCACCAGGCGGACCCAGACCCACCACCCACCCCCCACAATAGCTCCTCTCGATTTGACTGCAACTCTGTCTCCACGGCCGTGAGTACCCATCTGGTTCTCCCCCGGCCCCCGGCCCCCTCCCTCGGCACCCAGATGCGACCATCATGATGATCATAATCAAGACCACTTCCAGAGCCTTTTCAGTGTGTGGCATCCATTGACTCACGTAATCCACCATGGTCTTATGAGCTAAGGGCTGTAACTAGCCCCAGTTTTCCACAAAAGGGAACTGAGGCTCTTCACACAAAGCTAAGAAGCAGCAGAGCTGGGACTTGAACCCAGATCTGTCTGACCTCAGAGCCTGTGTTTGTAGTGGGGCGACCTGGCTGGTGTCTGTCTGCTCTTGGTCACTTGGTTGGGAGGCTTGTCCCTGGGACTGTCTGAGGTCTCACTCTGTTCTCTGGTTCCAGGCAGTGCTCCTGGCAGATATCCTCCCCACCCTTGTCATCAAGTTGCTCGCTCCTCTTGGTCTGCACCTGCTTCCCTACAGGTTCGAGTGGGGGTGGCTGGCGGAAGGGCAGGCGGGACCCGAAGAGTTGGGCAGCCAGGAGGGCTCATGAAGTGGTGGGAGGGTTGGGGCATTGCAGGCCTCTAGAGGTGACCTCCCTCTTCCTTCCCGACCTCTCGCCCTCAGCCCCCGGGTTCTTGTCAGTGGGATTTGTGCTGCCGGAAGCTTCCTCCTGGTTGCCTTTTCTCATTCAGTGGGGACCAGCCTGTGCGGTGAGTGTGAGTTTCTGTTGTCAGGTGGGGACCCCAGAGGAACCGAAACAACATTATGGGGTAATGTCCCCAACTTCTGAGAGAAAAGGGATTGTTTTTGTAAACCCTCAAAGCCTGCTGGGACTGTCACGAGGAGGAGATGGGAGAGGAGGTCATTTTGGAGGGATGGATAGTGGTTGGGGTTGGAGTTGGCAGCAGAAATAGGAGGAAATGGGTGGTGGAGTACATGGAGTTCCAGATGAGCAGAGTCACTAAGACTCTATGACAGGGGCGGCTGAGGCGTCAAGGATGAGTTCTTGCTCCGGTGTTGGTAACTGGGTACATGGGGGTCCCATTCCCTATAAGAGGGCATGTGGGGGAGCAGGTAAGTTCATGGCCAGACACCTCAGGAGATTGGGGCTATTATGGAGGCCAAGTGTGGCCACTGCCATGCTTGTCCTCCCCCCAGGTGTGGTCTTGGCTAGCATCTCATCAGGTCTGGGGGAGGTCACCTTCCTCTCACTCACCGCCTTCTACCCCAGGTAAGCAGGCAGAGCCAGGAGTGGGGGAGAGGAGGCCCTGGTGCCGGTTTGGGTCCTTCCTCATCTCTCCTGTTCTTCCAGGGCTGTGATCTCCTGGTGGTCCTCAGGAACTGGGGGAGCAGGGCTGCTGGGAGCATTGTCCTATCTGGGCCTCACCCAGGCCGGCCTCTCCCCGCAGCACACCCTGCTGTCCATGCTGGGTATCCCAGCCCTGCTGCTGGCCAGGTAGGCTGCCCGGGTGGGGCGGATAGAGGGGAGGTGGGTTCCGGGCTGGCAGAGGCCCGGTTTGAGTTCTGGAGCCGCTGCCTGTCGGCTGTGTAGCATGGGACAGGGTGCCTCACCTCTCCGGCCCTGCTTGCTTCCTTGTGAGGTGATGTGTGCACAGCATCTGGTATGGAGTGGGTCCCGAGATGATGGGGGGGATTGGTTGGACTTCCTTTTATTGATTTTGAGGCTATTGGGGAACAATGTTAACTAGCCGGTCAGACCTGTGATTTCACCAATGATTACGTTAGGACAAGGCCGTGTAGAAAAAGTGAATTGAGGGGCGCCTGGGTGGCTCAGTCATTAACGTCTGCATTCGGCTCAGGCCATGGTCCCGGAGTCCCGGGATCAAGCCCCGCATTGGGCTCCCTGCTCAGTGGGAAGTCTGCTTCTCTTTCTCTCATCTCTCCCTTGTGTTTCCTCTCTCGCTGTGTTTCTTTCTGTCAAGTAAATAAATAAAATCTTTAAAAAAAAAAAAGAAAGAAAAAGTGAATCAATTTCAAGGAAAATCATAAGCAAAAAAAATTTTATATGGGAGGAGTGCATACAGAGCTGAGTACAGACATGGTCTCTATTGAAAGAGACTGAAATTGGAGAAGTTTGGGCCCAGCCCAGAATGAACATGTACCTATCACTAGAATAACAATGACAAGGAAGCAGAGCAGGTGTGCTTGTTGTGAACCAAGCACAAGAAGGCCAGACAAGCGCCCAAGGATAGAAACAACGAGGACACAAATTTCAGCTCTAAAGAAGGAGACACCTTTCCTCAGTCAGAGCTCTGCCCAGGATGGGGTTGGGGCTGCAAGGAATGGGGAAATGATGGGGGGCTACCCTGGGAAGGAGCGGCCTCTCCAGCCCAACAGAGGCCCTTCGGTCTCATCTTCGCCTGCCCATTCCTAGCTATTTCTTTTTGCTCACATCTCCTGAGCCCCAGGACCCTGGAGGGGAAGAAGAGGCAGAGACATCAGCACGACAGCCTCTGATAAACAGCGAGGCCCCAGAGTTGAAGCCAGGTAGGAGATCCAGGAGTCCCTTGGAGCCGTTACTCTGTCTCTGGAGGGGTGTTAGCCTTTCCTCTCTATGGCAGATGCGGTCAGGATGGGAGGTGGACAGCAGTGCCGGTTGTGGTTAAGAGCCATATGCATTCATCTATTTAAGAGCTCTGCACTGGGGCACCTGAGTGGCTCAGTCAGTTAAACATCTGGCTCGATTGCATCTCAGTCTGTCATCTCGGGGTCTTGGGATTGAGTCCTGCCTTGGGCTCCACACTGAGTGTGGAGTCTGCTTGAGATTCTCTCTTCCTCTGCCCCTCCCTCCATGCACGTTCTCTCTCTCTGTCTCTCTCTCGAATAAATAAATCTTAAAAAACAAAAAACTGCTCAGCGAGTACTTACCATGTGCTGGTGAGCCCTAGGGGTACCGGGTGGCCAAGATGACAAAAGGGGACAGATTCAAGTGCAAGTAGCTGAATCAGAAACATGTTAATTTTTCAAGCCTTGGTAAGTGCTGGCTGGACATAAAGCAGGATTGCTGCTAGGAACTGGGGGGAATAGAGGAGGGTCCCACTAGAGGTGGTGGTCCATGAAGGCCTATTTGAGGAGGGGTCATTGGACTGAACTTTGAATGACAGGGAATCAGCCTTATGAACAGGTCACAGGCCGAGGGAACAGCAAGTACGAAGATCCTGCCGTGGGAAGGAGGTTGAATGTTCAGGAAGCAGAAGGAAGGGGCCAATGTGGCTGGGTTGGAGATGTATGGCTATCAAACTGTACAAGAGCCATGGAGAGGTCCCACTGGTTAATCCCCTCTCCCCTTTTTTAAATCGTGGTAAAATATACCTAATATGAAGTTTACCAATTTAACCATTTTGGGGGGCAGAGGGAGAAAAAAAGTCTTACGTATAAAGCCCGACACGGGGCTCGATCTCACAGCCCTGAGATCAGGACCTGAGCTGAAATCAAGAGTCAGATGCTCAATGGACTGAACCACCCAGGCGCCACTTAACCATTTTTGGTTGTACAGCCCAGTGCATTTAAGTGCATTCACGCAGAGAGTGTGACTGTGGTTGGTCCTTGCCCACCAGCAGCCCTCTGCCGAGTAGGTGGGCCAACCTCACTTGCCTTTGTCTCCCTGTTGGTCCTCAGATTCCAGCTCAAACCTCTCCCTTCTGGAAAGGTGGACTGTGTTCAAGGTATGGCTGGGTGGCTATGGCGCCCCCCTGTGGCCAGTGCCCACCTGCCGGCCTTCCACTTAACCTCTTCTGACTCTTCCAGAGCCTGCTGCCCTATATTGTGCCCTTGGTCCTGGTTTACTTTGCGGAGTATTTCATCAATCAGGGGCTGGTGAGTGAGGGCTGCTGGGAGGGGTGGGAGTAGCCATCCAGGCGGGGCCCCACGCGTCCCCAACCTTCTGCCCTCTTTGCTCTTTGCTGCAGTTTGAGCTCCTGTTCTTCCGGAACACATCCCTGAGTCACGCTCAGCAGTATCGCTGGTAAGAAGGGTGACAGGATGGCCGGCAGGACGGGCGGAGGGCTGGGGGGAGCCCCTTTAGGGCCTGGGGGAGGCACCCTGCTGAGAGCCTTCCTCCGACTACCTGCCCGCATCGAAGGTACCAGATGCTCTACCAGGCTGGCGTCTTTGTCTCCCGCTCTTCTCTCCGCTGCTGTCGCATCCGCTTTACGTGGGTCCTGGCCCTGCTGCAGGTACCGAGCCTACCCTTCCTCAGTTCCCACTTTGGCTCCCAACTGCCCAGATCCCATGCTTCCTTCCCTCAGCAGGAAGTGTCTGTTTCTGCTGTCAGATTCTGAGCCCAGGGAACACAAGGCCATTAGGGCTCCGGCTTTGTGTAAAATGTGGCCTCGTGAGCCTGGCAAAACTTGGGTGCAAGTCCCAGCTTGCATACTCTGTAGCCGTGTAACGTAGGGCAGGTCCCTGAACCAGCCTGAGCCCAGATTGTCTCATCTGCGAATCAGGCGTGGCCAACATCTACTTCTCAGTGTGGTTGTAACAAATAGAGACAATAAGCGTTTGAATTCACTGGAAGCACTCAATGCTGATTTTCATGAGCCTCATGCAGAGGCATGGGCTTTCAAATACTGTTCTCGTGGGTTAAAAACGAAAAAACCATTCTGGATGGCTCATTATGATAAAATCAGCTATGTTGTAGCTAACAGGCGATTTAGTGCAAGGCTGGTGAGGAAATTTAACTCCCCGTGGTAGAAGTTATTACAGCGATGAGTGAACACACACCATTCTCGCCCACAGTCCAACCAAAGTAGCTTCACATAACTAGCCTGCGTTGTTTCAGGGTCAAAGTCACAAGTCTATAGCCCTTGGAGATAACTATCAAAATTAACCTTCCATTAGTTCAGGAAAGTCCTTTTTTAAGAAACTGAGCCCAATTCTAGGATAACAAGATAGAGACCAAGTACAGGTTGTGCTTGAGAGTTATGGCAGGACCCTGTGACTGTCCTCCAGCTCTCTCCCTTCTCTGAGTGGGGCTGCCAGCCCAGGGCCTCATACCCCAAAGGCCTCAAATCATTGTGTCCACAGTTCTGAACTCGGGGTTCTTCGTTAAATGCCACTGAAATGCGTAGCTTAGGATTTTCCATAGAATTAGCAGCTTATAATCGTTGAATTCCATTACAGAAAGCATCTGGCCTCATGCTACAAACAGACACATTGACAGGGTGTCGCCAGTCACGTTAGCATCACTGGGATGTGTTCTTTTAAACTCAGATCTCTAAGCTCACCTCAAACTTAATGAATTAGAACCTTCGAGGGCAAGGCCTATATGGACCACGTGGTGCCTGGGGTGATCTGTCTGTATAGTCAAGCATGTGAGTCGCCATGGCGGCCTCCACACTAGGGAGGGAACCCCTATGCACTCAGGCCTGGGACACTGGGGTCCTCTTGGAGGTCTGGGGCACAGAGGAAGGACCTACTCCCTTGGCCAGAGTTTCTCAACCTTGGCACTGTTGACATTTGGGGTTGGATCATTCTTTGTCATGGGGCTGTCCATACACTGACGAATTGAGCCACATCCGTGGCCTCTACCCACTCCCGCCCCACTCGCAACAGCCAGGAGCATCTTTAGATATTGCCAAGTGTCTTCTGAGTGGCAAAAATCACACCTGGTTGAGAACCATTTGTCCACACCCAGAGTCTCAGTCTGGTAAAATGGAAGGAGAGGAGCAGGCCTCTCTCTTCGGGGAGCCCTGAGGAGGAGGCATGAGAGCCCAGGAGTGGGAACAGTGGTGACCAGGAGATCCTGAGTGAGGGAAGGGGAATAGTGTTTCAGGAGCGACATGAGCCAGGGCGAGGTTTGGAGAGAGACCTGTGAGGTCTAGGCTGCCAGGACAGAATCAGGACAAGGCTTACCCCAGATCCCAGGGTCTGGTAGGCCAACTGGTATTGGGATTTGGTTCAGGTCTTTCAGCCCACTCCTCAGCACCTCCCAGAACCAAGGGCTGCTGGATGGGACCACAGCCTCGGGCCCCAGGCTCAGCCCTCCCTTCCACCTGCCTCCCCAGTGCCTCAACCTGGCCTTCCTGCTGGTGGACGTGTGCTTGAGCTTCCTGCCCAGCATCTATCTCGTCTTCCTGATCATTCTATATGAGGGACTCCTTGGAGGTGCTGCCTATGTGAACACCTTCCACCACATCGCCCTGGAGGTCAGCACCAGCTGGGCGAGGGCTGCGGGAGGTGATGGGGGGTCCTCTCTCTGGGGAAGCTCTGGGTCAGGGCGGTTAGGACCAAAGCCTCACCCCTGCTTCCTGCCCTCCGCAGACAAGTGACGAGCACCGAGAATTTGCCATGGCAACTGCCTGCATCTCTGATACTTTAGGAATCTCCCTGTCAGGGCTCCTGGCCCTGCCTTTGCACGACTTCCTTTGTCACCTGGATTGAAGCTCTGCCTTCTTGGGACATGGGACACACTAATCAGGGCCTGTACTGACAGGCAGGCAAGTCAGACCACAGGCCCACAGCCCAGAACTCATTCATGAGCCCTGCCCCAGGCTTCCCTGAGCGGCTGGGGTGCAGAGACATGCTGAGATCTTGTTCTCCTTTGAGCGAGCCATCAGTGTTCGCCCACTCCCAGGCTGGCCTTGGGGACTTTCTTCATGGCGTTACATCCTCAGAATAAATGCCTATTTTATCAATTTTATCAGTTGACTCCTGTGCCATTTTTCAGTTTGGAAAAACAAATGTTCATGTTGTTATATATGAGTAATACAAACCCACTTTGGAATATATGCAGGAGAGTATAAACTTCATTCTTTTGCATGTGGTTATCCAGTTGTCCTGGTACCATCTGTTGAAAAGACTCCTATAGCTATGTTTTAGAAAATCAGTAGTTGAAAATCAGTTGACTGCAAACATGGGGATTTGTTTCTGGACTGTTAATTCAATTCCATTGATCTACATGTTCATTCTTATGCTAGTACAACACCATCTTGATTACTGTGGTTTTGTAGTGAGTTTTTGAAATTGGGAAATGTGATTTTTCCAACTTTATTCTTTATCAAAAATGTTTTATGAATTTTAGGATGAACTTGTCAATTTCTACAAAGAAGCCAGCTGCAATTTTGATAGGGATTGCATTGAACCTGTAGATCAGTTTTGGAAGTAATGCCAACTTAACAACATTAACTCTTTTGATCCATGAACATGGGCTATCTTTCCTCTTATTTAGATCTTTATGTTCTTCCAAGAATGCTTTCTAGTTTCAGTGTATATATTTTACACTCTTTTTTTTTTTTTAAGATTTTAATTTGACAGAGAGAAACACAGCTAAAGAGGGAACACAAGGGGTGCCTGGGTGGCTCAGAGGGTTAAGGCCTCTGCCTTCAGCTCAGGTCATGATCCCAGGGTCCTGGGATTGAGCCCCACATTGGGCTCTCTGCTCATCAGGGAACCTGTTTCCTCCTCTCTCTCTGCCTGCCTCTCTGCCTACTTGTGATCTCTCTCTATATATCAAATAAATAAATAAAGTCTTTAAAAAAAAAAAAAAGAGGGAACACAAGCAGGGGGAGTGAGAGAGGGAGAAGCGGAGCCTGATGGAGGGCTCGATCCTGGGATTCCGGGATCATGATCTGAGCCAAAGGCAGCCGCTTAACGGCTGAGCCACTCAGGTGCCCCAACATTTTGCACTTCTTGTGTTAAATTTATTTCTAAGCATTTTGTTCCTTTTTGGTGCTTTTGTAAGTGGAATTGTTTTGTTTTTTAGAGAGAGTGTAGGGGCAGAGGGAGAAAGAGAAAGAGCATCTTAAGATGGCTTCATGTCCAATGTGGAGCCTGATGTAGGGCTTGATCTCACGACCCTGAGATCATGTCCTGAGCTAAAATCAAGAGTCAGATGCTTAACTGACCGAGCAGCCCAGGCACCCCAGTGGAATTGTTTTCTTAATTTCCTTTTTGGATTGGTCTTTATAAAAGTATAAAAATACAATTGCTTTTTGTCTATTGATCTTTACCTTCCAACCTTGCCAATTCGCCATTATAGATTTTTGGTAAATTCCATAGGATTTTCTATGTACAAGGTCTGTTCTTTGCAACTTATCTAATCTAGATGTCTTTTACTTAGCTTTGTTTGCCGAAATGCCTTGGCTACAACCTCTAGTACAACACTGAATAGAAGTTGTGAGAGTAAACTTCCTTGTCTTGTTCCTGATTTTAGGGGAAAAGCTTTCAATCTTTCATCATTAAGTATGATGTTAGCTGTGGATTTTTTGTAGATGTCCTATATATCATATTGAGGAAGTTCCCTTCTGTTCCTAGTTTGTAGTGTGTTTTTATCATGAAGATATTTTGCATGTTGTCAGATCCCTTTTTTTTTCTTTTGCATCTGTTGAGATGATCATGTGGGTTTTGTCTTTTCTTTTTCTTTTTTCTTTTTTAAAGATTTTATTTATTTGACAGAGATAAACACAGTGAGAGAGGGAACACAAGCAGGGGGAGTGAGAGAGGGAGAAGCAGGCTTCCCGCAGAGCAGGGAGCCCGATGTGGGACTCGATCCCAGGTCTCCAGGATCATGACCTGAGCCAAAGGCAGTCGCTCAATCAACTGAGCCACCCAGGCGCCCCTTGTCTTTTATTTTATAGACATGGTGCCTCACATTAATTCATCTTCATATGTTAACTTTGCGTTCCTAATAAATCTCAGTTGGTCCTGGATTGTGTATTAGATTTTCTAGTATTTTGTGGAAGATCTTTGTGTCTCTATGCATAAGAGATACTGGCCTGAAGTTTTCTCGTGTCACTTTTTGTCTGGTTTTGGTATCAGGGTAATGCTGACCTCATAGAGTGAGTTGGGAAGTAGTCCTTCTATTTTTTGGAAGACTTTGTGAAGAACTGGTGTTAATTCTTTAAGTAGTTGCAGAATTATTAACAATGGAACCATCTGGACCTGGGCTTTTCTCTGTGGGTAGTTTTTGCTACGTGTGGTTTTTAAGCATTTGAAATGTGGCTAATATGACTGAGAAACTGGACTTTTAATTTCATTTAATATATGACAAGTTACAGATGACTATTAGACAGAACAGGTCTTGGGCAGTGGTTCTCAGTGGAGTGACACTGCCCACTATGGTCATTTTGGAAGTTTGTGGGGGTTTTGAATTTCACTGTACATGAAGGCATCACCCTTACAGGGTGTTCTTATGCCTGAGTGGTTTCTGCATGTCCCCACCAGACTTCTAACAATATGTGCCATGAATCTAACTTCATTTTACATGTGAACTCGAGATACATCTTGTTTTCTTTTATTTTTTTTTAAAAGATTTTGGGGCGCCTGGGTGGCTCAGTTGGTTAAGCAACTGCCTTTGGCTCGGATCATGGTCCTGGAGACCTAGGATCGAGCCCCGTATCGGGCTCCTTGCTCGGCAGGAAGCCTGCTTCTCCCTCTCTTACTCCCCCTGCTTGTGTTCCCTCTCTGGCTGTGTTTCTCTCTGTCAAATAAATAAATAAAATCTTTTAAAAAAAAGATTTTATTTATTTGTCAGAGAGAGAGAGCACAAGCAGGGGGAGCAGCAGGCAGAGGGAGAGGGAGAAGCAGGCTTCTTGCTGAGCAGGGAGCCTGATGCGGGGCTCTATCCCAGGATGCTGGGATCATGACCCAAGCCGAAGGCAGATGCTTAACTGACTGAGCCACTCAGGTGTCCCTCTTACTTGCTTTTAATATACACTGGATTTTCCAGGAATTCAACTGTTATGTACATTGAAAGAAGATTGTGTTTTGTTTTGTTTGGATCTTAACCAAGAACTGTTCACTTTTTTTGGAAAATCCCTTCACTGAAGGCAACACTAATAGTAAAACCTATTGTTTTTTGGCCACCATTGTAGCTGTCTCATTCACTGTGATTCTAAATACATGTAAAAAGGCTGAGTAGATATACATATACCTCTTTCACAGTATCAAATATAAAGAAAAAAGTTCAACATCTGTTCATTTTACAATTGTCTTCTCATAAATCCAAACTACATCACCCTAAGTAGTTACAAATCTCTGACTACTTTTTTTTTAATATTGTATTTATTTATTTGACAGAGAGAAACACAGCTAGAGAGGGAGCACAAGCAGGGGGAGTGAGAGAGGGAGAAGCAGGCTTCCCGCCGAGCAGGGAGCCCGATGTGGGACTTGATCCCGGGTCTCCAGGATCATGACCTGAGCCAAAGGCAGTCGCTTAACGACTGAGCCACTCAGGTGCCCCTGACTACTTCTTTATATCATCTAGGAAAATCACACCTTAGCATTTAGATATTTAAATACATGGTTTTTAAAAAAGATTTTATTTATTTGAGAGAGGGAGTGAGAGAGTGAGAGCAAGAACACAAACGGAGGGAGGGGCAGAGGGAGAGGGAGAAGCAGACTCCCCACTAAGCAGGGAGCCCAACATGTGCCTCGAACCCAGAACCCTAGGGTTATGACCCAAGCCGAAAGCAGGCACTTAACCTACTTAGCCCCCCAGGTGCCTAGTACATGTTTCAAATAAAGAATATTTTCCTGGGGCGCCTGGGGGGCTCAGTTGGTTAAGCGACTGCCTTCGGCTCAGGTCATGATCCTGGAAACCCAGGATCAAGTCCCACATCGGACTCCCTGCTCAGCAGGAAGCCTGCTTCTCCCTCTCTCACTCCCCCTGCTTGTGTTCCCTCTCTAGCTGTGTTTCTCTCTGTCAAATAAATAAATAAAATCTTTAAAAAAATATTTTCCTTTTTCTCCTTTATAAGTACAGTGGGAATATAGCAGTATTTACTCACGCTGAATATACACTCACTCTGTGTTCTAGCTATGAGTCTATCTCATCCAAGAAGAAAAGCATTTATGTCCACAAAAAGACTGGTATAAAAATGTAGATAGAAGCTTTACTCACAGGTTGGGCACCGCCGAAATCAACAGGAGAATTAATAAGCTGTGGTGTAGTTACAGGATTGGAGAGTATTTAGCGATCATAACAAGAGGAACTACCAGATTGTAACAACAAGGATGAATCTCACAGGCTTCTGAAAGAGATCGCAAAAATAAAATAAAATAAAATAAATACAGACATTATAATTCTATGTATTCAAACTTCAAGAGCAGGCAAAACTGGGTGCCTGGGTGGCTCAGTCAGTTGAGCATCTGCCTTTGGCTCAGGTCATGATCCTGGGGGTCCTGGGATCATGTGGGGCTCCTTGCTCAGCAGGGACCTGGCTTCTCATTCTTCCTCTGCTGCTTCACCTGCTTGTCCTCTCTGTCAAATAAATAAATAACATCTTAGAAAAAAAAAAAAAAACAGGCAAAGCAAAGACAATGGTCCAAGTGAAAACAGTTGGTGCACTTTGCTGTGTGTGTGTTGCCTTTTCTTTCAATAGCGATCAAAACAGCAACACATGATTGAGGGAGATAGTAAGGTATGTAAAGATATTTATCCCTGTCTTCAAAGAGCTCAGGGGCTATTTGGGAAAATAAAACACATACAAGTAAAAAAAAAAAATTGTGTGTGTCAGAAGGTTATATTATCTATGAATTTCATAAAGTATCTCAAGGTATTTGTTTTAAAAATAGGACAGTGCCTTCACCAGAGTTGAGGTCTCCATGGCTGGAGTTGAGTGAAGAGAGAGCATAGTATCTAGGACTTAGTGCCAGAAAGGAGTCCTTTTTTTTTTTTTTAGAGATTTTATTTGAGAGAGAGAGAGCATGAGAGGGGAGAAGGTCAGAGGGAGAAGCAGACTCCCCGCGGAGCTGGGAGCTCGATGTGGGACTCGATCCTGGGACTCCAGGATCATGACCTGAGCCTAAGGCGGTTGCCTAACCAACTGAGCCACCCAGGCGCCCAGAGAGAGGGGTCCTAATTTGACCCTTCTCCTTCCCTGATGCCCGGTCCTCCGCCTCCTCCCATCCCACTGCCCTCTTACAATTATGATGTATCCCCCTTTGGTCCAACATGAGAAAGTAAAACAGTGTATCCCGAAGAATCTTCCTTCTGTGGCCTCTGAATTGGAGGATCTGGTTTGGGGACCTCACTCTGCTGCTAGCTGAGCCATCACACGCTCGTTCTCGTTCGCAGTTGTGGTTTTCTCCTCTGTAGAAGGAGATAAGTAGTAGCTGCTTTGCCCGTCTCCCTACAAGTTTGTGCTGACTTCCAAATGCCTTTGTGCACTTAGAGCTGCTGTTCGAATGCCAACAATGACTAACACCTTTTGGCTGGCTGGTTACATCATTTCAGGCATTCAGAGAGAAGCAATTTGCCAAGGGAACTGTGACGCCCACATGCATTGAAGGCACCAGACTGATCAAAGCCCCGCCAGGGTGTGCTCCCTGCTCTGGGACCAGTAAGGACCCCATCAAAATCCAGGCATTAACAAAATTCACCTATTTTTTTAAATATTTTATTTATTTATTTGACAGAGAGAAACACAAGAGAGGGAATACAAGCAGGGGAAGTGAGAGAGGGAGAAGCAGGCTTCCCGCCGAGCAGGGAGCCCGATGTGGGGCTCGATCCCGGGTCTCCAGGATCATGACCTGAGCCGAAGGCAGTCGCTTAACCAACTGAGCCACCCAGGCGCCCCAAAATTCACCTATTAAAAACGCCCATGTTATGCTTGGCTGCAGTTACAAAGCCTAGTTATCCTCCTTACGGAAGAAATTCTCAGGTTTTCTTTGCTCTGCTGCCTTCATTCCATCCATCCTTGTCACAAGACTAAGTTGTTTTAACCAATAATTGTCAGGGTCTATCTCTGAAACAGCAAAGCTCTCAACAGTTCTGATGGCTATTAATGTTTGAGTTGGAATACAGGCTAGCTGTGTGATTTTGGGTAAGTCACTTGATCTTATAGATGTCAACATCCTCTTCTCTAAAGGGTAGTTGTGAAGATTTTAAAGGTGTATTTATTTATTTGATAGAGAGAAACACAGCGAGAGACGGAACAAGAGAGAGGGGGGAGTGAGAGAAGGAGAAGCAGGCTTCCCACCAAGCAGGGAGCCCGATGTGGGGCTCCATGCAGGGCTCGATCCTGGGTCTCCAGGATCATGACCTGAGCTGAAGACAGTCGCTTAACCAATTGAGCCACCCAGGTACCCTTGTTGTGAAGATTTAAAAGAGGTATAGTCTGCCATTAAAAAGAATGAGACAGGTCCACACACCCATAGAAAGAGCTGTAAGATACATGAATGACGAAATGAGATACAGAAGCACAAAAAGAATGCCACGATTTGTGTAACAAAAAAGGTGTGGAGGGGCACCTGGTGGCTCATTCGGTTAAGCGTCTGCCTTCCCCTCCGGTCATGATCCCAGTGTGCTGGGATCGAGCCCCTCATCAGGCTCCTTTTTTCTATCTGAGCTATATATACAGAGAAACGTGTGGAAGAGTAACACTGTAACCCAATAATTGTATTTGCCTCTGGGGAGAGAAGATGAGGAACTGGGGGTCGGGGTGAGCGAGAGATTTCTTTTTTCCTGAACATTCTTCCCTATCGTTTACATTTTATGTACAATTACAATTAACTGTACATTTAATTAATGTAATTACATTTTGTAATCATGTACATGAATTAAGAGAAAGATCGTCCATGTGAAAGGACTTGGCATACCCTAATATTTTGCCATAAAAACACTTGTGGATGTACCCTGAACCTTGTTCATTAAGGCCTCCTCCCTTTACCTAGGAGGTCCTGAGTGTGTTTCTGATTTTTCTTTTTTTTTTTAATATTTTATTTATTTGACAAAGAGAAACACAGCCAGAGAGGGAACACAAGCAGGGAGAGTGAGAGAGGGAGAAGCAGGCTTCCCGCCGAGCGGGGAGCCTAATGTGGGACTCGATCCCGGGTCTCCGGGATCATGACCTGAGCCAAAGGCAGTTGCTTAACCAACTGAGCCACCTAGGCGCCCCCCCCCCTTTTTTTAAGAAAAATTAGAAGGGGCGCCTGGGTGGCTCAGTTGGTTGGGTGACTGCCTTCGGCTCAGGGCATGATCCCGGAGACCCGGGATCGAGTCCCACATCAGGCTCCCCGCTCGGCGGGAAGCCTGCTTCTCCCTCTCTCACTCCCCCTGCTTTGTGTTCCCTCTCTGGCTGTGTTTCTCTCTGTCAAATAAATAAAATCTTAAAAAAAAAAAAACTGCATCAAATGTGGCATGTGGTATCATATTAAGTTGTGATAACACTAGGTGGATTGTGGGTCCATGAATGCTCATTCAGATGTCTTTATTCTTGGGGCACCTAGGTGGTTCAGTTGGTTAAGGGTCCTGGGATCGAGCCCGGTGTCCGGCTCCTTGCTCAGCCGGGAGCCTGCTTCTCCCTTTCCCTCTGTCTGCCATTCCCCCTGGGCTTGCTCTCTCTCTCTCTCTCTATCAGATAAAAAGTTCACTAAAAAAGCTACCTCCCTGTTAAATTGAATTTTTTTTTTTAGATTTTATTTGTTCATTTCAGAGAGAGACAGAGAGAGCACAAGCAGGCAGAGAAGCAGAGAGGGAGAGAGAAGCAGATTCTCCACCGAGTAGAGAGCCCGACTTGGGGCTCAATCCCAGGAACCCACGTGGGGCTCAATCCCAGGACGCATTAGAAGCCTGTGCCTCTGGCTCAGGTCATGATCCCAGCTTTCTGGGATCAAGTCCTGCCTCAGGCTGCCTGCTTAGTGGGGAGCCTGCTTCTCTCTCTGCCTGCTGCTCTTCCTGCTTGTGTTCTCTCCCTGGCTAATGAATAAGTAAAATCTTTAAAAAAATAAAATGAAATCTTTATAGTGCATGTTACTATCTGAAATTATCTGTTTACTTATTAATTTATGCCACTCCAGTAGAATGAGTTCCTTGTGAAGTCAGGGACCATTTCTGTCTTATTCACCGATGTATTCAGTGCCTAGGACACTGCTGGTTCATAATAAATGCTTGGTAAATCAGTATTTGTGGAACAATGAATACTAGCTAATTATTTAGTATATGTTTATTTTGTACAAGGCACTACCTTAAATGCTTCACATAAACTCTCATACATCCTATAACGTAGGTGCCATTATTTTCATTTTATTTTTTTAAGATTTTATTTATTTGACAGAGAGATCATAAATAGGCAGAGAGGCAGGCAGAGAGAGAGGAGGAAGCAGGCTCCCTGCTGAGCAGAGAGCCGAATGTGGAACTCGATCCCAGGACTCTGAGAGCGTGACCGGAGCCGAAGGCAGAGGCTTAACCCTCTGAGCCACCCAGGCGCCCCTATTTTCATTTTATAGTTGGGAAGAAAGAAGCAGAGTTCGGAAATTTGCCCCAATTTACACTAAGTGGCGGAGCCAGGATTTGAATCCAAAGTCTGATTCAAAGTTCGCTCTAGCTCCAAAATCTAGGAGTTCACCAGCCTTACGTAGGCGCTTTAAAAAATAGTAAACCCCTGGCCCCCCAGTCCCGACTCCGCAGGTCGTGGATGAGGCTGGGTATCCAAGAGTAACAGAACGTCCAACGTTCCGCTTTGAGGCTCTCCAGGCTCCGCCCTGCCCGTCAAAGTCACGGCCGACCCGTCCCCGCCCCTGCGTGACGCGAAGACCATTGGGAGTTGTAGTCGCCAGTATAGTTCGTCATCGTCTCCCGGAAGTGACGGAGCGGTCCCATCTTCCGTCTTTTCGCGTTTCCGTCGTTCGGGCTGCACGGTGTGACTTGCGAGCTCCGACGGTGTGTATTTCTTGGGCCTTGTCCTTTGAGGAGGGGACTCAGATCTGGGTACTTGCGGGGACGGTGAGAGGTTGGGGTCCGGAAATGGCGATCCTCTCCCCTTCTTGTCTGTGACTCCGACTGTTCCGCAGGTCCGGCTGCGCCCGCCGCAGCCCCTCAGCACCGTCGCCATGTCGCGGTTTTTCACCACCGGTTCGGACAGCGAGTCCGAGTCGTCTCTCTCGGGGGAGGAACTCGTCACCAAACCCGTCGGGGGTAACTACGGCAAACAGTGAGTGGGGGACCTGCGCCGTGGTGACCAGTCGAGGGGTGGCGGTTCGACAGCCTCCGGGAGGCCGCGTATGTGATAGGGAATGGAGGTGGGGGCGACGACGAGGTTCGCAACGACGCGGCGAGAGCGGGTTCTGAAGATTTGGAGAGTTTAAGGGACCAAAGCATTGTCGAAGGGACAGACTTCACGCTTCAGGGTGCTGTGAACGTGAGAGTCCACCCGCCAGGTACAAGGGGATAGAGTCAGAAGAGATTTCCCACTGACTGGGTCTGTTGCATCAGTTTCCTAATTGGCCTGCGTGCCCACAGCCTCTGTACCATCCCTCCTTGTCTCAGCGTCGGACTCTGAAAGTCCTGATTACTCTTACCCCCCAAAAATCCTGCTCACAAAAAAATCCAAAGTGCTCACTTGGTATTTGAGAGCTGCTGGATGTGGCTCTGAAGCCCAGTCACCTGGTACACCGGGCTGACTCACCATCTATTATTATCCTCTTTTTGATATTCACTTAAACACCCCTCCTCTGCAGTGCCTAAGCGGCTCAGTTGGTTAAGCGTCTGCTTTTGGGTCAGGTCATGATCCCAGGGTCCTGGGATCCAGCTCCACATCGGGCTCCCTGCTCATGGAGGAATCTGCTAATCCCTCCTCCACCCCTGCTTGTGCATGTGCTCTCTCTGTTAAATAGATGAAATCTTAAAAATAAGTAAATACCCTTCTCCTGTCTTTGTAAATTGAAATTTTTTTTGCTTCTTGAAATAGTGGAATGTTTCTTGAACTTCTTCACACATGCCACTTGCATCTTCTTTATATTCCTGTGCCACTGTTTAATAATGCATGTAAATACACACGTATGCCCACCCAAATAGGGTTTTATATTATTGCCACAATCGGAAAACCAACATTAGTTGTTCTAAATTACAAAATAATTGGGAAGTGAATAAGATGAAAAGAATGGAGAAATGTTGCCATCTGAACATTGTCTGTGATCTAGCCTCTCTTAAAGAAAAATGCTAGTAATGGAAGTTTAATAGTCATTAGGACTTTCTCTTTGACCTTGGCTTCTCACACTCTAGGTACCCTTTTTTCTTGACTTCTTCCTGTACCCAGTTACTTGAGTTTTCATGTAATTAGTTTTCTGACCCAGTAAATAAATATCTGTGTTTATTTTTGAGAGAATGGAGATGGTCATCTTTATATGCAACAGTGTTTGACAATAGAGCATATGCAAAGATGGCTTAGACAATTGAGTTGTGTATGACAAGGTTTTGGAAGGAGAAGCATCAAGTATGGACATCAAGTAGGATGGCCTGAGTAATTCCATCCATTCTTTCTGCCCCATCTGAGAAGGGAAATAGAGATCACTTGAAAAGATTGGAGTGAGGAAGGAAAGTTAATGGTCTCTGTTTTTTTTTTCAAACAGGCCGTTGTTGCTGAGTGAGGATGAAGAAGATACCAAGAGAGTTGTCCGAAGTGCCAAGGACAAGAGGTGAGGCCGTGAGGAGGCCAGATGATGGGGAATTTCTGTAGCAGTGGGGGTTTTCTGGTGTTGGTGGGCATATCCAATGTGGTTTTGGGCTCCCAACCCAGGTTTGAGGAGCTCACCAACCTCATCCGGACCATCCGTAATGCCATGAAGATTCGGGATGTCACCAAGTGCCTGGAAGAGTTTGAGCTCCTGGGAAAAGCATATGGGAAGGCCAAGAGTATTGTGGACAAGGAAGGTGTCCCCCGGTTCTATATCCGCATCCTGGCTGATCTGGAGGACTATCTTAATGAGGTGTGATATCTGTGGGTGGAGGGAGGATCCGGAGGGGATTGCGAACCTGGGGCCTGCTCCTAACCCACTTCTGGGGATCCTGTCTCCTCTTGCTGTACAGATGGTACTTCCTGGAACCTGAGAAAAAGGGGGTGAAGCAAAGAGGGACTTTTTTTTGGCCAAGAATTTCAATCATACTTATTTGTGTGGTTTTTTTTTCCTCTTTTGGTGGTGATACATGAAGGATCTTTAAAAAATAAGTTAACAATGGGGCACCTGGGTGGCTCAGTTGTTTAAGCAACTGCCTTCGGCTCAAGTCATGATCCCGGAGACCCGGGATCAAGCCCTGCGTCGGGCCCCTGCTCAGCGAGAAGCCTGCTTCTCCCTCTCTCGCTAGTGTTCCCTCTCTCACTGTTTCTCTCTGTCAAATAAATAAATAAAATCTTAAAAAAAATAAGTTAATAAATACAGTTGGTAAGCAGCACAGATTGTGTACAGATAGCAAAACTCATTATGGTTGCGGTGAGGCCTGGCGTTTAGGAAATACTGCTCAGTCTCACATTCCCTGTTCTCTCTGTCTTTTATCTGTTGTCCTTTAGCTATGGGAAGATAAGGAAGGGAAGAAGAAAATGAACAAGAACAATGCCAAGGCCTTGAGCACCCTGCGCCAGAAGATTCGAAAATACAACCGAGATTTCGAGTCCCACATTACAAATTACAAGCAGGTGGGGATGCTAGAGACAGATTTTCTGAACTATGGGGATCGTGACCCCCCTCCCCCCCGCCCCAAGCGAAACAGAATAGCATTTGCAAGTGGAAGGCGTGCCTGGAGAAGGAATCAGGACATGTCTCCAGGGTGGAGGGGGAGGATGGGAAGGATGGGGTGGTGGTTGGCAGGCATCGCTAATTATTGTCACATCTCCCTTGGTCAAGAACCCTGAGCAGTCTGCAGATGAAGATGCCGAGAAGAATGAGGAGGATTCAGAAGGTGAGGGATGGGGGCGCTTACTGTGAAGGGTTACAAGTCTGCAGTTGGTTCTCTTGGCATGCTTTCTTGGTTGCCTCTCCACCTCACTCTTCATCACTCTGACTCTCTTCTTTCTCTCTGCCCCGCCCAGGCTCTTCAGATGAGGATGAGGATGAGGATGGAGTCAGTGCTGCAGCTTTCCTGAAGAAGAAATCAGAAGCTCCTTCTGGAGAGAGTCGCAAGTTCCTCAAAAAGATGGAGGTAAGAGCCAGGGTGAGACTATAAAGGGCGATTTGACTGCCATGGGCCATTCTCCGGTTCCTAGGAAGAAGACGACTCACAGAGCAATGGCCTTGGTGGGGGGGATTTAATGGAGTCTGGTTTGAGAACAGGCTTCATCTGAGCTTGGAGCACAGAGCGACCCAGAACCTGGAGCACTCGATTCGAGACCAGGGTCTACTCCCTGGGAGCTGTCTGTCCCTAGAGCAAGTCCTTGCTTCTGTCTGGGTCTTGGTGGTCCAGTCCAGCTCTTCATGTGCTGCTTCATGAATATCCACTCTTGTTCTGCTCCTGAAAATCCCTGGAACTTGGGTCAGCAGGGAGACCATGCAGTCTCCCCTTCTTTTTCTTGCTGATTCTCTTATTTCTCTAAGGATGATGATGAGGATTCGGAAGATTCAGAAGATGACGAAGACTGGGACACGGGTTCCACGTCTTCTGATTCAGACTCAGAGGAGGAAGAAGGGAAGCAGACGGTGCTGGCCTCACGGTTTCTTAAAAAGTAAGAGAAGTCAATGGTGCCTTAGGCAGCAGTGGGAAGCGTAGGAAGCCTGCAGTCGTCTTGAAGATGGTGGCTTTTTCTGTGGAGTGCTTTAGGTTGTCCGGTTGGCCAGGGGAGGGGTCTCGGGCAAGTACGTTTGGTGGCTGTGGCCACAGAGCTAGTGTGGGCCACCTCAGTGTGTTTACCAACCAGGAAGCTTTCAAAACTTCATCATTTAGGGATGTTGATGGAGTTTTATTACATAGGCATGATTGAGTAAGTCATTGCTCCTTGACGATTAGCTCAATCTCCAGCCCTTATTCCCCTCTCAGTGGTTGTGGTGAGGCTGAAAGTTCCAAACCTCTATAGTCATGCTGTGGTCTTTCTGGCAGCCAGCCCCCTCCCTTTCCCTGGGCAACGACTGATTCGCTTTCTAGCTCTAGATAAGTTTCCTTTTTCTAGAATATCACATTAAGTGCAATCACACAGTAAGTTACTTGATTGGGAGGGATTTGGCTTTTTTCACTCAGTAAGATTAATCCTATCTTCTATTTTCTCACTCACTTTTTCCTACTTTTTAAGCCATTTCTAGATTATATTTTTTTGTACCCCATCTTACTCAATGTGTTTCCCTCTACCAGTTTGGTAGTCACACCCTATCCTTTTACAGATTACCCTTGATTTATATTTTTGGTCTGTGAAAATTTTTGTATACCTAATTAAAAAAATGTAAAATTCGGTTGAGTTGAAATTCCAGTAGACAGGGGCATCTGGGTGGCTCAGAGGGTTAAAGCTTCTGCCTTCAGCTCAGGTCATGATCTCAGGGTCCCGGAATCGAGGCCCACATCGGGCTCTCTGCTCGGCAGGGAGCCTGCTTCCCCCTCTCTCTGCCTACTTGTGATTTCTCTCTCTGTCAAACAAATAAAATCTTTAAAAAAAAATTTCAGTTGACAGAAGTTGGGTTAACCTTGGGATCCTCAAAGATCTTTGACATTGCATTTGACTTTATGTCAACGAATAATTCAGAGACCCTGTTTTTTACTTGTGTCACAAGACCAGGTTTTAAAGTTGATTTACGACCAAGACAAAAGCAAGATTTATATAAAGAGGAAAAAGAACAAGGAGATAGAAACCACAGATGGTATGGGAACAGTGAATTTTGATTGCACCTTTTTTTTTTTCTCATTAGCTATCTAAGCCAACAAGGGTTGGTGTTAGTTGTTAGTGGGTTTTCTAGAAGCATGACCGTCTGTTTCCATAATGTCTGCCAGGATCCTTTTTCAACGTCTCCATATTAAATCAGTCTATATACCCTTTTCCTCATCAGATTTTCTCAGCTTTCATTTTTTGGTTAAAACAAGCACATAAAGGAATGGGTTTAATCTCAAGAGCTTCCACCCCTTTTTGGTGTACAGTAAGGCTGTCTAGCACCATTAAGGCACCTGGACATTAGGCAGTGGGTTTGGGCAGAAAATATGAGGCCAATCACAGATAAGGAACATTAGAGGCCGTCTGGGTGGCTCAGTGGGTTAAGCCTCTGCCTTTGGCCCAGGTCATGATCTCAGGGTCCTGGGATCCAGACCTGCATCGGGCTCTCTGCTCAGCAGGGAGCCTGCTTCCTTCTCTCTCTCTCTGTCAAATAAATAAATAACCTTTAAAAAGAGAGAGAGAAACATGAGAGTCTGTGTTCTATTTAATTTTTTAATCAGGATAAGCATATCTGTGGGAATGCTTTAAAGAATCAGTGAACTTTTTTTGTTTTTTAAAGATTTAGGGAGAATGGGAGCCCAGTGTGGGGTTCAATCCCAGGATCCTGGGATCATGACCTGGGCCAAAGGCAAATGCTTAAGAACTGAGCCACCCAGGTGCCCCAAGATTCAGTGAACTTTTAAATGAAGTGTTTTTTGTTTTTTTGTGTTTTTTTAAGTGGCTTTTTTCTTTAGCACCTAAGCCTGGGGGAGGGGCAAAGGGAGAGGGAGAAACAGACTCCCTGCCAAGCAGGAACCCTGATGTGGGGGCTCCATCCCAGGCCTCCAGGATCATGCCCTGAGCCATAGGCAGTTGTTTAACCAACTGAGCCACCCCGGAGCCCCCTCAAGTAGCTTTTTTCCTAATTGACATACTTTTCCAAAGTATCCAAGTGCAGTAAGATGTTATTTGTTGTACATCTTTATTATGTCTTGGCTGACCTTATCATAGTTTTTATTTAAGGCTAATTAATTCTTAGCTAAGGAAGTTATTAAGGTTAGTTTAGGGTTAAAATGTTGTTTAGCTTGCTATATGGACATTTGAGGTAAATTACAGATCACACATCGGTGTTTCCAAACCTGTAGTTGGGGTAGGAATTCTTAAGTACAATTTGATTCTTTGATTCTTAAGTACAAATTGTCATCATCTAGTGTCTTGGATCCTTTCTGATAAATTACATTAGACTCTCAGTCAGATGTGAGTGTTGGTTCACCACCTTGGGCATTTTGAAGGGTGAAATCTGAAGCCAGCCCCTATACATGGAGGGCAGGGAGAGACCAAAGAAAGAGGCAAGCATCTCTAGGTGGGCAGTGGTAGGTCCTGTAAGCAAGGGAGCTAACAGGTGAGACTTGTCTTGGAAGGGGGCAAGGCTAGTATATCTCTGCACCACCCACAGGAATCATACAGGTTTATGTAGAGGACTTAACGAGGGTGGCGTCACATACACTGTCCAGATGGTCTTGACACCTTACTCACAAGGCTGCGTTCCTGAAACAGCTGCCAGACTGGGAATGGTGGGCAGAGGTACATCGCAAGGACGGGGAGAGGGAAGGGGTCTCTTGTTACCCATGGCCAGCTCAAGGGTCAGCTGGCAGCTATGTCTTCTTGATGCCCTTCAACAGTGAACCATCACGATTTTTTTGAGACTTAGATAATACTGAACTATTGATAAGGTTGGCAGTGGAGGAAAAAGGCAAAAAAGATTATCTCAAAAGGAGTAAAAGAGAAAGAAGACACAGTTTTATTTGTTCATTTTTCAGAAGACACAGGATTTTAAAACGTAAGTCCGTTGTTTCAATTATGAACCTTGATTTGAAGGTGTATTGGAGGAAATTACATACCTCCGGTAGCCTGATTGGCCTGTGGAATTTCACTGAAATGCTGCCTACTTCTAAGAGTCACTGACTTCTGAAGGCCTTTGTGTGTGTGTGAACCTAAAGAATGAATCTGGTGGGACTGGATGTCCAGATTGTTAGGATCCTAAGCAAGAGTGTATAGGGACTCTAGATCAATAGTTGCTGTTAAGAGGGCATGGACTGATCCTTCCCAGTGTAGTTTTAGGGCTAACTTTTTGGTGTCTCTTAATACCTTCTGTCTCTTGGCTTCATATTTATTTTTTTTTTTTTTAAAGATTTTATTTATTTATTTGACAGAGAGAAACACAGCTGGAGAGGGAACACAAGCAAGAGGGACTGAGAGGGGGAGAAGCAGGCTTCCCGCCGAGCAGGGAGCCCGATGTGGGGCTTGATCCCGGGTCTCCGGGATCATGACCTGAGCGGAAGGCGGTCGCCCAACCAACTGAGCCACCCAGGCGCCCCTTGGCTTCATATTTAAACAGAAGTGTATTTGGTGATCTCCCGTTGGCAAAGTAGCTTCCATCAGTTGGGTTTATAACTGAGAGCATAACCATTAGTTTTCTTATTTTTAACAAGATGTAAATATACCAAGATATAATCTATCATAGGGGAGAGGTCAAGCCAAATTGTCGTCTTCCAACTAGAATTTCATAAGGTGAGAATGGCAGCTGGCTCTCTCAGTCGGTGGAGTATGCAACTCTTGATCTCAGTCTTGTGAGTTTGAGCTCCACATTGGGTATAGAGATTACTTAAAAATGAAAACTTTAAAAAACAAAAAAAGGGAATTTCATAGGTTGAGAGTTTGTTGTGGTTTTGAATCCTGATATCCTTAGGGCTAGGTGTAAAATTTTAGGACTGGAAAGATTAGGTTCTTTTGAAATTGAAGCGGCATTGATTTTAAAATAACATTAGTGGGTGCCTGGGTGGCTCAGTTGTTGAGCGTCTGCCTTCAGCTCAGGTCATGGTCCCGGGGTCCAGGGATCGAGCCCTATATCGGGCTCCCTGCTTGGCGGGAGGCCTGCTTCTCCCTCTGCCACTTCCCCTGCTTGTGTTCCCTCTCTCTGTCTCTCTCTCAAATAGATAACGTCTTTAAAAAAAAAAAAATAGCATTAGGTTTTTTTATCTTCTCAGAGCTTTAGGGATATGACCAAGAGGTTTCCGTTTAATGAACATACTTTAGGTGTTTGCAAAGGATTTTACCTGTAAATTGAGCTTTTGTCATTAAGGAGATGGTTGCTGAGCACAGAGAGAAAACCCACAAGCTGTCGAGTTTTGGCATATATCCTTTGGCACACAGAAAGTGATCCATCTGGCAAATACATAAATCATTACTAAAACATAATCATATCTTTTAAGCAGCTAAAATGAAAGTCATTTGTAAATGTTTAAATGGCAGTTGATGAGAATTACAATTTGAGTATCTATTGAGTCTGGAAAGATCTGTTTATCAGTATCTATGAAAGTTTGAGATAATTTGTTTCTGTTGTTGGATTTGTGTTTCATTCTCTAGTATTAAAGTCTGGAGATGGTTTCAGACACCAGGTGGCCTGAGATCGCTTTGGGATAGCTGGTGATCTTGTTCGCTTTTATCAGGGAGTTTTGTTGTCTTGAACAGTTGTTTTTTGAATTGAGAATTTAGTTTAATTCTCATGAGTGGGGGGCAGTCTGGGAACAACAAATCTTTTTATGCTAATTTCAAACATTAGTTGGTGGCTCCTGAAAAGATCAGGTAGAGCACCTGGTATTAAAGGACAGCTGTGTCTCTTATGGATATAGTTTCCTCTTGGAGACCTGGGAGGTTAGCTGTGGGGCAACATGGCAGGCTGTTTCTGGGTCTACAGTGGCCAGGTTGGCCCCTCTACCTGATTAAACCAGGAAGATTTTCTTAGTGTGATACGGTCACAGGCCCAGGTTAGTAGTCTGGCAGATTCACAGGCGTGGTAGTCCTTGTTTTGGTTATGGTTATGGTTAACTTTAGTTCACTCTCCTAGAATATAAATTGAACCCAGGGCTTGATGGAGAGAAAAAGAAAGAAGTTCATGGGAAGAAGGAGCCTCAAGAGGTAGAGTGGGACTGATCTTTCATTTTCTCCCATGTCTCCTGGCAGGGCCCCCACCACAGAGGAGGACAAGAAGGCAGCTGAGAAGAAACGGGAGGACAAAGCCAAGAAGAAGCACGATAGGAAATCTAAGCGCCTGGATGAGGAGGAGGAAGACAACGAAGGCGGGGAGTGGGAAAGGGTCCGGGGTGGAGTGCCTCTCGTTAAGGTAAAAGGCTTTAATGTTTTGTGTTTTTTTTGGTTTTGGGGTTTGTTTGTTGTTTTTTGTTTTGTTTTTGTTTTTTAAAAGATTGATTTATTTGAGAGGGCATGCGCGCGTGCTTGAGTGGGGAAAGGGGCACAGGGAGAGAATCTCTTCAAGCAGACTCCTTTCTGAGTGCAGAACCCAGTTCAGGGCTTAGTTCCATGACCCATGAGATCGTAACCCAAGCCAAAACCAAGATCCAGACACTTAACTGACCAAGCCAACCAGTTTGATACTAAACTGGGCTTTAGTATTAAAATGAATTGGGAAACTGTCTGGAGGAGCATACAGTGGCCCCCCTGGTTGGTTTGGAAGAAGAGTTAGGGCAAGAATGGGTTTATGTCAGCTTGCACATGATAGGACATGTGTTACCCAGGAGAAGCCAAAAATGTTTGCCAAGGGAACCGAGATCACCCACGCTGTTGTCATCAAGAAACTGAATGAGATCCTACAGGCACGAGGCAAGAAGGGAACGGATCGGTAAGATTCACGGGCCTGGACTGTGAGATTCTGGGGTGACTGCTCTTTGTCTCTGAAACACAGATGGAGGTTGATGGGGGAAATAGCACTGTTTGGGAAGATCTGTGTGGCTACCATTGAAGGAATTTTGTATTTGGAACATACCAGCCCATTTTTTGCTCTTTGCTCTCCCTTTGGTCTCAAACCAGTCACATAAACTTTGGGGATTATTTTCCCATCTGCAAAATGGGAATACTCAATTTGTTTATTTGGTAACTGAAGAGGACGGTAGATTGTTAGCATTATTGCTGCTTCTGTTTGGAATCTATAAAGAAGCAAGTAGGCAGGTGGTGAGGATAGTAGGGTAGTGGGAATGACGCTGCCTTGCTTGTCTAAGAGGATATGCTGTGTGACAGGATGAGGTGTTTCAATGTGTCTCTGATGCCTCATTCCTCTCTCCTCCCCTCCAGGGCAGCCCAGATTGAACTGCTGCAGCTGCTGGTACAGATTGCATCTGAAAACAACCTGGGAGAGGGTGTTATAGTCAAGATCAAGTTCAATATCATCGCTTCTCTCTATGACTACAACCCAAACCTGGCCACCTACATGAAGGTGAAGGCAATGAAGGGGAGCGTCCGGAGCTGAGTTGGTTGGGAGGTGGGATGGGGCATCTACCTGGTGTCTTAAAACTCAAGGGCTGGGCGCCTGAGTGGCTCAGTGGGTTAAGCCTCTGCCTTCGGCTCAGGTGATGATCTCAGGGTCCTGGGATCGAGGCCCACATCGGGCTCTCTGCTCAGCAGGGAGCCTGCTTCCTCCTCTCTCTGCCTGCCTCTCTGCCTACTTGGGATCTCTGTCAAATAAATAAATAAAATCTTAAAAAAAAAAAGAAAAGAAAACTCAAGGGCTGTGGAGCAGTCTTGGTAGTTGAAGGCCCCATGGGTTCCTGGTGAAGGGGCTCCTGGGAGGCATCTGCTTCTTCCACCTTCATAACTCTGACTGCCGTCTGTTCTCTTGACAGCCTGAGATGTGGCAGAAGTGCCTAGACTGCATCAATGAGCTGATGGACATCCTGTTTGCAAACCCCAATATCTTTGTTGGAGAGAACATTCTGGAGGAGAGTGAGAACTTGCACAATGTTGACCAGGTAAAGAGATAAATTGGGGGAGAGGGGAACCTGCGTGGCTCAGATATTTAAGGATCTGCCTTAGGCTCAGGTCATGATCTCCAGGTCCTAGAATCAAGCCCCACATTGGGCTCCCAGCTCGGTGGAGAGTCTGCTTCTCCCTCTTCCTCTGCCTCTTTCTCTGCTTGTGTTCTGTCTCTCTCTCTCTCAAATGAATAAAGTCTTAAAATTAGAGGCTATTTGGAGGGGTATGTTGTTTGCTGATGAAGGCTCAATGGAGACCAAAGGGCAAAGTCTGGCACTCATAACGGGCTAATTTATTTGCTCCTCCTTTGCTTTCTTGTTCAGCCACTGCGTGTCCGTGGCTGTATCCTAACCCTTGTGGAACGAATGGATGAAGAATTCACCAAAATAATGCAAAATACTGATCCTCACTCCCAAGGTAAGCGGGGGCAAGCGTGGGCATCAGTGAGAGGGAAAGTGCAGGGAATGAAACTAAGGGTTTTACTAACAGTGTCTGGGGAGCCAGCCCTTCCCTTTCCCCAGCGTTCACTATGGAGGGCCTGGGAAATGCTAGACCCCATTCCCATAATTTCTGATTCAATAGGTTGGGGGTGGGGGTCCTCTAAATTTTGCATTTCTTACATGTTCCCAGGTGATGCTTCTGTTTGGGGGCTATACTGTGAAAATCGTTGGGGTCTGGCCTGAGTCCAGTTTGCTTATTTGAGTTGGGGGAAGTGCAGGACATTTACTTGGTGAAATGTGAATGCCCACACATGCCTACTGAGTCAGGGGCATAGTGGTGAACGAGGCAGCCAGAGGCCTTTAATGCTCATGGAACTTATATTTCGGTGCAGGAGAAAGACAATTAAAGAAATAGATAAAATGAAACAATTGTAGATAATGTGATGCATGCCCTGAAAATTTAAATAGGGACCTGTGTTAGTGAGAGATGGGGTGGCCGCCATCGATAATAGCTTGAAGAAAGCATTTTAAGGGAGGAGCTGTAGATCCAAGCGGGGAAAAGGAGTTAATCAGGGTAGGAAGTAGTAGAAGAGCTCACCCGACAGGAACAGAAAGTGAGTGTCCAGGGAGGGGCTGGTGTTTTCAGGGCCCAGTGGGGAGACTGCTGATGGGTGCCGAAAACACGTAGCAGTAGGTGGCTTGATGGGCAGGTGATGGGGAAAGCCAGGTGCCCGCTGAGTGGAGGGGGGCTCTCCCTGCCAGAGTACGTGGAGCACCTGAAGGACGAGGCGCAGGTGTGCGCCATCATCGAGCGGGTGCAGCGCTACCTGGAGGAGAAGGGCACCACCGAGGAGATCTGTCGTGTCTACTTGAGGCGAATCCTCCACACATACTACAAGTTTGATTACAAGGCTCACCAGCGACAGCTCACCCCCCCTGAGGGCTCCTCAAAGGTGAGTGCTGCGGCCTCATCCCAGAGGAGAAGAAGGCGTCTGGCCGGACAGAAGAGCATATTTGTTTCCTGGGAGTTCTCTGAGGCAGAGCAGGGAGGGATGGGAACAAGGTTGGACAGAGCTGAAGCCTGAGCTGTGGTCTCTGCCAAATCCTCTCCTGACAACACCCCTGCCCCGCCTCCCTGCCCCCCAGTCTGAGCAAGACCAGGCAGAGAACGAGGGCGAGGACTCAGCTGTACTGATGGAGAGGCTCTGCAAGTACATCTACGCCAAGGACCGCACCGACCGCATCCGCACATGCGCCATCCTCTGCCACATCTACCACCACGCCCTGCACTCCCGCTGGTACCAGGCCCGGGATCTCATGCTCATGAGCCACCTGCAGGACAACATCCAGCATGCGGACCCGCCGGTGCAGGTAGGGTGGGAAGGGGGCGCTGAGGCCCTGGTGGCAAAGGGAAGACCCAGCCAAGCCCCTGTCCTGGGGGCTGAATGGCTCGACCAGGTTAGCTACCTGTCTGGCTGGTGGAGAAATGAGCAGACACCTGGTCCTTTGCAGATGGCCAGCGTTCTCTGATCCTCCTGCCCATTCACACGCTGTGACCTGTTCTGACAACACTTAGAGGTGTCTGGGATGAATATTTAGGTTCGGCTTACTTTTATGATCCCTATTGTGGGTCTAGTTGAAGAGCATTAGGAGATCTCTTACTATAAAAGGTGAGAGAAACCTCAACAGGTGGTTTAAGGAAAGATGGGCCCCAGGTGCAGTGTGGTGCGTTGGTACAGGACGGTGGGACCGTTAGCTGCACGTGTGGCAGTGCTGTGGGGACATTGTCATACAGGAGCATGCAGCCGTGCCTAAGTGCAGGTCCTATAAATGTTTTTAAAACAATGAAGCAATTATGTGTAGAAGAGTACATACTGTGAGTGTGCGAATCTGAGGTGAACCCATGTAATGGCGTTTTTGTTTTTTTAAAGATTTTATTTATTTGACAGAGAGAAACACAGCCAGAGAGGGAACACAAGCAGGGGGAGTGAGAGAAGGAGAAGCAGGCTT